>JAAEAF010001155.1:168786-299068 GCA_011037195.1 Triatoma infestans | reverse complement strand
TATCTAAAGCTAGTCCCCCCTACGGTACGAGGATTAGAACTCTTCAAGCGATACTGCATTTAGCGACTCATTTTCCACTGTACGTCTATCAAAACTTATGCCCCATATCATAACACCGCCTCCACCAAAAGCTACTCTTAGAGAAATGTTAGCCTCTGCCTATCTCTCTTACCTACCTTGCGCCTCCAAAAAACTCTCATCCTTCCATTTGGAGAATGTAGGCTGAATCTTGACTCATCTGTGAATAAAACACGTCTCCAATCCTGTGTTGCCCATTTCTCGTGAATATTGCAGTCTGGCGACTCTAAGTGCTCTGGTCAGAAGAGGGTTACGAAGTTTGCTACATTTAACCTTCTTCTGACTGTCCTACTTTATATGGACATCAGCGATCAAGTGACGTAATTCATAGTGACGAACCTGTTCCTTAACACATTCAGATGAATAAATCTCTCATCTATCCGAGTTGTACTTCTGGGACGGCCCTTGGCAGGTCTTCCGGAGTATTTCCCAGTCTGCCTGTAGCGTATTAACATTCTTGAAACAGTGGATTGGTTCATTCCTAGTCTCTGAACAATAATTGACTGCTGAACCCCTTCTTCATGCAATGTTACCACACGAACTACTATTTCTTCAGAATAATTTCCTTCAAGAGACATTTAATGTTTTAAAAAATTGAAACAATTTAAAAAAAAAAAAAAACTGGTAACAAAAACACTAAAGAAAACTGAAAGAGAGAGTAATTACTCGGAGGCAATGAAATGACGTACTGGGATGATTTGTGTTTACAGGGTATGAGTGGATTATTCGTTATAAAAACATAAACAAATTTTTTTTATCTTGTTCTCCATTGTATCAGAGTTTATTTAAAATGAATCCATAAAAAAACAAAAGAAAAACAAACGTATTATCATGAAAGAAAACATTTTGAAATTTTATGCAATAATTTTGTCCAGCAGTGATAATAATATTAATTGTTTTAAAACTATTTCAACTAAAATAATACTACTAAACTAATTATCTAAAACCTTAGTCCGTAGAATAGGAGAGAGTTGTGCATACATATTTAGACTAGGTTGGTCTACATTTTCAGAACATAATAAACAGACTTCCTCTCTACTCTCATACATATCAAAAGCGTGTGTCCCAACGGTACGAGGATTAACCAATTTACACGCATATGACTTGCAAATATGTATTTTGCCGAGTGCTTGACCAAGTGTTTGGCATTGCTGTGACCCATGCTCTAACTACGTTTCCCTTATATTATGCACATTACATATACATACATACTGAAAATATCACAGGCTATGATCAACAAGTGTGGTTGTGTTTTATAATATGAACAATGTACGCATGAGATTTTATGTAATAAATATTCCTTCAGGATTATATAATTTTGTTAATATTCACGATAAATTTATTGTTAATATAATTGTTAATCGCTGATTATACGAATTTTCATTATTTAAGATACATTTTCTTACAAAAAAATATAGCTGCTCATTAATGATTTTCACTCAATGAAAGAACGAATCATGAAGAATTCGTTCAATTAATTATAATATTCTTCGTTCAGTCTGAATTTGGTTCAGAGTTAGGTTTTCTTTCAAACGGAAATTGCTTAATATGTATGTGCAATAGTTCACATTAACTGATCGATTATTGACTGTTCCTTTGGATGGAAATTCGAAACTCTATTAGTTCATCCGTTTTATATTACTAAGTGCATGTATCATTCAAGAAAGACTTTTTCCTTAATTGTACTGATCTTATTTTAGTGCATTTTTTCAGATTTTTGATAGGTTTTTACTCCGGAAATTCTACGCTTAGATTTCTTCAGAGTAAGTAAAAGGTGTTTTCAGAAAATGGTCCATAAATAATTGAGTGTATTATGTATGTATCTAAATATGTTAGAAAAAAAACGAAAAATGTTAGAAAATTCAGATCTGATAATCTGTCGCTATGATATTCAGCGTATCACCACAAAAGGAACCGAAGAGAGAATTTCGGTAATACTCATCAATCCAGAAATATCACTTTATTGAACTAGTTTTCAATTTTTCATTCGCTATTTTCCACCCAAAAGTTTTTACCTAACTTGGTTTATATTACTATACATATGATTTATTTTTAATAAATTTTTCTGAGAAAATTAATTTTAAGGTCCTATAGGAAGCTCTAACACTACCTTCCATCTAAAGTACCATTTTAATATAATATGCGATTCCATGACCTACATCAAGAATGTCAAACTTGTTAGAGTCACATATTCATTTGTCATAATAAACCAAATCATATGGGTCTCTCTCTAATTATAATATTATATCCTGACAAGCTTGTGGAGCAAAGTTTCAGTTTTTTTATATAACTCCGAAACTTTTCTTCGGAGAAAAAAAATAAAACAAGTTAGTCATTTTTTTACTCCTTTTTAATTTGTTTTTCCCTAACTTATTCAATCAACTTTCGAGACTTCTTGATAAGCGCTCCAAATGAAAGATGTATTTCAAGTAAAACGATGGCTGGCTATAGAATAAAACTATTTATAAAACGTTTAAAAAAAAGTTTTATATTACATCATTTTGCTTTATTATTAATTAGCAAACATAACTATTATTTATAAAAGATGCATTTGTACCACACTGCTTGGAACTATGGTCTAGAAGTCTATATACGTATATACCAAGCGTTCAAATCCCAAATCTTAATCCTTCGAATCCTAACTAGACCGCTTTCCCTTACATCGAAGTTTCCTATAACCATCGGGAAGGAATAATCAAATATTAAAAGATATTAGCGACCCTGGAGAATTCCAGTCTAGCAATAGGGACACACTTTCATGGACATCACCATCACAAGCACACTATTTGGGTTTAGCACACTCTAGCTCACCAGAACCATTTAGTCATCACGATTACAAATTGTTCAATTTATAGGCGAAAATTACTGGACATCAAGGGAGCCACAACACGACTTCTGAGTAGCAATGGATTTAAGTCTCTCCCTGTGTTCACAATTACTATATCTCTAATTTTACAATTCAACTGAACTTTACAGCTTATCAAATTGAAAAAAAAAAAAATTCTTAACTAGCCTACCCTGCATTCCAATCATATAAAGAAAAACCATACAGAAATAAAGTATCAATAAACATAAATAAAATTATGTCAAGGGATTTTTTAAAATTCTGACATAAATTAAACGTGTCAAAATACTTAGAAGCTCTCATGCATTTGTATAGTCTAAGTGGCTTGCCAATTGCCTTTGTGTGCCAGAAATCAGGGTCGATTGCCTTGAGAACTCAAATGGTATTGCCCTAGCAGCGTGAGAAAAGGTGTGAAGCTATAAGTTAACCAGGAAACCTGGGCAGTAAAGATTAAAACGAAGGAACTCGCGTTGCACTGACCACACATCCTTTACAAACATTGCACTAGGGGGCTGGTATTAACCTTAAATGTGCTTTAGCACCAAGATTTTGATTTAACAAAAATTTCCCAGTTAGGATATCAATTTATGCAAGTTGAAAACTGCACGAGGAGAGAAAATCGAATGAATGCGATTAGATTTATGTTTTCTTCAAAAAACCACAAAATCATATTATTAAGTAATATTGCAAGAAATAATTTGTATTCATTTTTAAACTACACGTCAACACTACACGTTTGAATTCTGCAGCTTTCATTCTTGTAAACATCTTTATGTTATGGAGAAAAATTATCGCCTCCTGATTTGAACGCGAGACCATTAGAACACAAAACTACTCGTCATTGTGAAGACACTTGATTGTGTTTAGCAATTGGGTTTATTTTAGAAAATTAAAATTTTTCTCTATTTCCACTTTACTTGAGATAATTTTTGTAAACTTCAACATTCCAATGGATATTTCTATAATTATGGATCGGAGGGCAGCATAATTTCTAGGCTGTGAGACCTGATGTTCCAGAGGAATCTTCCTAAACTTACTTTTGCAAGCTAATATGATGGTATTTGCATGCAAAAGTTGGAGAAAGTCTTCCATAATAAAAAAAAAAAAAAATGAGAAAGTAAAAATACCTCACTGAATTGCAAAAGATAATAAAAAAGGAAATTGTCATTGGAGCATTTTTGGAGCGAAAAGTACATAATGTCCTCAATCCTTAATCCCTAGATTGTCTAAAGGATTAAATCGGGTGAACAAAAACCATTCAATTGTTGTAATTGACTACGATTATTTCGAAAATCAAGAGAATAGGAAGCTGATAGTTAACTAGATAGGCCCTTGTGACGGCAAGAGAGAGAATACAAGCCCGACCTAGAGAAAACAAACTCTCTCTGGTACTCTCTCACTTAAGCAGGCTAGAGTGGGGAGAACCTGTATATAAGCCAGTAAGAGATCTAGACATCTATCAATCTATCAGATTCAACCATACACCGCTTCGTGTCATAACTCTACTCTAACCTTTATTCTACGTATAAAATTATTACAAGTCCAGTGCAGTTTGTGTAGACTTATAACTATATTATAACAGTGTCTTCATATCTCGTTTAATTAATCAATCCCAATTTCTCTCCTCATCAACTCCATTATATTGTTTATTTTCTCTCGGTCGGGCTTGTGTTCTCTCTCTTGCCGTTACAGCCCTTTTACATTCATTTTATCCTCAGATCAGTTTTTTTATCATTAATAAGCGTCCAGTGAGGTGGGATGTACATCAGGTTACAAATTTTAAACTATTGAGTTTGGAACTTTTAAAAGGCACTTTAAAAGACATTTAAAGTATATTTATTTTTATGCAAAATGAAATTCTTCAATATTTTTTTTTTTACGTGTAGACATAAATTCAAGACCTATTCTATTACATCAGATAATTCTATTTTAAAAATAAAATTGGTCTAGTTAACTCAATCAATTACAGAAGTAAGTACATATTTCAATAAGAACATTAGTTAAATAAGCAACACTTACTGTATTATTATAGGTATAGAATAGGTAATTGTCAAACCATAGTAATGTTTAAAATGTAACGCACGAAACATTCTAACGGTATTACATCCCCTTTATTATTACAATAAGAAAGGTATTATCCTCTGATTGTACGAGTAAATCAAATACTTTTCCATAATTTGCGGTAAATTGGATAGTATTAAATGTTTAAAAGATGATGTAACATTTGATTAATGTGTTGTTACGTCAACAAATATATAACTCACCATTACACTCACAAAATATAAAGCAGTATTGATCATAAAACTGTTACTACAAATAGTTTCTACCAGAAAAAGAATATTTTCATTATTTATTGATAATGTTAGCGTGTAAATGATAAAGTTTTGTTTAATTTCCTCCTCGTCTTCTCATGTCCGACATTGTTTATACGAAGCCAGTATATTTGTTCCCAGGTTTTCTTGTCAAAAAGTGTTATACTCATTAATTATTCCACAATAACATTAATATATTATATGGAGAAACTATTAACAACAAAGTCTGACGATATTATTATTAATTAACATGAAAACTAAAAATGTTATCATCTAAATACAGATTCCTTAAGAACATAAAGGCGTTGTAGGCGTTGAACTTAAATCATTGTATCAGGAATTAGTTAGCCCAGATATAGAATTGAAGAATGAGTCCTAAACCTCATAAGAATCTAATATATGTTATTTTACGTAGTATAACATTCTGCGATCGATAATTATTATTAAACTTAAAAAAAAAAAAAAAAAATTAAATATTTTGCAATTTCTTGGAAGATATTTCTTTCGGAAGTTTATTCAGAGTGGAAACGTTCCTAGGTAAATCATGATTCTTAGGATTCATTCAATGGAATCAAATGACATTCAGCATATTTGGTGCCGAATTTAAATCGGAATTACATCCCATCTCCCTGGACGTTTATCAATGATTAGGAACTGATCTGAGGGTTAAAACAAGTATATAAAAGGGCCTTAGTGACTTAGCAGTCTACCTCTTGTTACAAAAAGGAATGCCATAATTCCTACAAGTAGATTTGCTGGAATACCTTAATAATACGCAAATGAAATGCAAATTAGGTAACAATAGAGATAGCGAACATCATAGAACGTTGAAATAATTGTACTTGAACGGGCACCAGTATTAAAATCCAGAGTGAAATAAACTCTCAATTTGTTTAGAATTTGCTCTAATAATTAGCAAAAAAAATAAACCATTATCCATTTGATGTTTACGTACAGAATCAAGGAGGACTTCACATTTAGTATGGAATAGGAACATAATTTTTTAATTTTATAAAATAGTTTAAACTTGATTTAAAATCTCATCTTTCAGTTTTATTTATTTATTTATTTTTACTAGAAATTAATTGTTTTGGTAATTATTATTTTAGTAATTTATTAAAGTACACTGTTTTCTTAATTGGTGTTGGAAGACAATCGTTCGATATAAATAATATTAATTTTGTAGTTTTTACAAATAAACAACAAACAAATAAATGGAGATAATTTATTCTAGAAACAAGGCGATTCTCGCTAACTTACGTTTACTATTACAAAGGAAATATACATTTGTTTAATTTTTTTCTTCCGTGGTGTTGGATTCTTCTCTTGAATAAACATCTCATTTTAATTTTTTTCTTATTTCTAGAAGTACTGACGGTCCATTTCTTCAGGGGTCAATGACGTGCCTGTCAGTTTTCTACAAGATCAACACATATTAGATTCTTATCTACCAGATAATAGATTATACTACGGACAGCCCAATATTCAAATACTAAACTGAGTTTTGTATATTTTAACAACAACTTTAGTGTTGAGTATCCTCAGAATCAACACCAATTCTAATTGTTGTCTGAATCACTAATTCATCATCACAAATCCTTCCATTTCCACATTCCTACTCCTTCCCAGACGTGTACAATATAGAAACAATACACGCATAGGAAGGCTCAACAGATTTTCTATGAAAGCTGTTTTGACTGTAAAGCCAAATCTCCGAATTACAAAGTTATCTAGTAATAACACTCTAAAATCGATATAGATAATTCAAAACTAAGATTTTATCGGTATTTTCATGTTAGTGTGGAATAGAAAATTGATTCTGTCTCGTCCTCTCTTACGTATAGGAAAAAAATTAAAACAACTTTTGAATTGGTCATTTGTAAACGGCAAATAATTGAAATATAAAATGGGAGTGACCATAAACCCAAATCACTATAATCTGAATGATCTATTGCGACTCCCTAGTCTCAATATACTATGGAGACACGAATATAATCGTTTGTAAAATGCACTGTGTGTGTGTGAAATGTGAGCTGTGCATTAGTTGGGGATCAGATTTTGCCTGCAGTCAAATCCAAAACAGTCTCATACATCAACTGCCTGAGTCCTATTTATACATTGTAATAATTGAGGGATGTCTGTCTGTAACCCTGAGAAGAAATGATCAGTCTATTTTTCTACCTATGGGAAGTATATTCCATGGAGATAGTTATAAGGTCAGGGGCACACTTGTGATGGTGAACCCGATCATATGATTGTCCATGACTAAAGGAAAGTATCAAAGGATTAGCTAACAAATCCTACAAGAATTACGGAATAATGATAAAAAGTTTTTGCAGTATTAAATTGTGGCAAGATTTAGGAAATCCACATATAGAGGGAATCGTACCACAACTCAAATTATCTATATGTTTGTTTAATAATAATGCAGTTTAATTAATAATAATAATGTTTAATAAAAATAATATTTTGATGTTATGAACAGTAATCGTTATAGAAATCAACAAAAAAAAAACTTCAGAATTCCATTATTATAATACTCATTTACTATACTTGAGGCAAGAATAGGTAAGGTATAGTATAAGATAATTAGATTTTTCTTAATCTAACTTCATAATAAAATCTTTTTTACTGACAATTAAAGACACACATTTATTTAAACTTTCTCTGAGCCCCGATTTAGAATCGTTAACGAACTAAGTGATATGTTGACGAGCTCATACATAAACAATCACTTTGTTCTTACTTTATTATTAAATAATTCTTTATGTTTTTATCTGAAGTGACTTTAATATTGGAATCTAAACAATTATACCAATATATATTCATTAAAAAAAAGAGAAAAAGAATTTTCTTTCAAATTTCGTAAGAAAATATCGCTTTTAAGCGGCCTCTACACGGTCAATAATATTGACAATATCTTAGCGTATTGACAATAATATTGACACAAAAAAATTGTGTTGACAAGAGTATTGATGAAATCCGGATTTTCTGATTTCTGTGTATCAATACTGAGAATTGGAGGGGATATTGACAATAATATTGACCGTGTTGAGGCGGCGCCAATATTTCCATCAATACTCAGATCAGTAGTTTTATACGACGTTGAAACTAACCTCAACAACAGTGATACAATACCCTACAAAGGTACTTTGAAAAGATTTGTGTATTAAAATAAAACTTCAATCATACATCTTTTAAAGATGATTGTAATTTTTTAATCTCATTTTTCTGATTAACATACATTTCATATAGTCAATTAAATAAGTCCCTTCATTACAGTTCAGTTCGAAACACGAATCCAGTGGAGGTTCTTGGGAAAGATTTGTGTATTAAAATAAAACTTCAATCATACATTTTTTAAAGGTGATTGTAATTTTTCAGTCTTGTAGGACATATATAAAGGTTTCACAGGTTTCTATTACAGCTTTGCTGATAGTTGTTGAGGACATTATGACTGAAAACTTCAAGTCTTCAAAATTTCTTCCTGTGGCCAAGTACCTCAGGGTTAAGGCTGTAACAGTTTGTTAAAGGTAAGTTCATCCATTCGAAAGTATTCTTGAAATCTTCAACTTCGCAGAGGCTGATTTCCTTCAAAAGTACTAAATGAGAATATTCATCTCTCTTCTTCAACCATTCTTTCATCCAGTGTTTGCTCGTACTACTCGTCAAGTGAAACGCAAAAAGAAACTTCCCACGTTAAAAGAAACTTTTATAATTGTATTAACTGCAGTAAGAGAAGTGAAAGTAAGTAATGTGAGTGTTTCATATCAGTTTTTTTTACTTTTGCAACTTGATCAACTCTGAGGCTAAAATCTCAACCGACATTACGAACTTCTTTCGAAGCTTCTGAGATTTTTTTTTTTTCTTGGCGGACTAATTGACTTCTTTTCTTAACAGAAACTTCTTTTAAATAACAACCATAAAATCGCTCTGGATAAACGGATTCAACTTTTAAATCAAACTTAACAATTCAAAGGTATTCAATCCTTCCAATGCAAAGTCCTTCGTCATATCATACCGCACCTGATATGTTCATCTTCATTCTCATTTAAAGATTCAATTTGGACTTCGATTAATGAAAAGCACATTGCTTTTTCTAGAACTGGTTGATAAAAATCTCTTGTTCAATTCATAATTAAGAATTCATATAGTAGAAAAAGAACTCAGTAATATGTATGTCATCAGACTTATTACGTAATAGGTAAGTAAGTAAAGTAAAAGTAATGCCTATTTTGTCAGGCGAGCTTAATGTCCAACTACCAAATTAGGAGTCATGAACGAGGGGGGGCAAGGAAGAAGCACTTAATTTATTATTAACATTTTTTAATCATATATAAAATTTAGCAGTTATATGCGGGACTCCAACTGGGGAATTCCCACTTACAAGTCCATACTCATAACCACTACACCAACACCCACCTCCAGGGTTATTAGGTTATCAAGAAAAATTTATCATACAATAATGTTCTTAAAAAAACGAATAATTGTAAAGAATAAACTACAACGATGTTTTCCGATAATTAAATTATTATAAAATAGAACTTAATCAAATTTAAAGTACAAAGAAAAAGTGGAGGACCGTTATTATTCCAAACTTAACACGTGAACTGGAATTGAAGATTCACCAGCCCCTTCTCATTCTACTGCCACAGGTCTCTTTACTGATTATTATAAATATACAAATGCTTTTATATACATAAAACTACAAAGTTATCTATACAAGTTAATCGGTAAGAAGGTTAGCAGTATGTCATTACACTATAGAGGATCCATTAAAAAACAAAACAAACTAGAATTATTGGTTTAACAGATACATATCAGCATTCAAGTAGAGTATAATGAACAGAAGGGAAGAAGCTAATAAACAGATTGTAACACTCCAATGAAGGGGTCCTAACATGCACACACATACCATTGACAACCGTAACGTAAATTCAATTATTGTACTCTTCATACATCATATGACCCGCCCCCATCGCCTCCAACACCGTCATACACACACCACACATAAACCAGTAAACAATTATTATATTCCTCTTAAAAAAAATGAAAAATCTGTTATGAAACACTCACACAACTTACTGTATTATACAGAATTGTACGAATCAAAAAATTTTATAATTAGTATACTAAATGTAGATTTTTGTAGGGGATTATTGCAGTGCGACCTGATAGATCTATTGTGTCCCTCCGGAGCCTTCTGCACTGCGCAGCCGGCCTCCAACCAGCGTTCTCTAGCTACAACAACACTGCCCATCACCGCACAGTGAGTTGTAGAGGCTCCTATGAAGAAAAAAAATCTAAGGGCAGCATGCTGGATTCGAACCCGTGACCTCCGTGTTGCTAGTCCAGCGCGCTACCACTGAGCTAATAATCCCTTCATTACTAAATGTAATGAAATTTATCTATATTTTTATGGAGAAAATCGCGAAAACTAAAAAAAAAAAATGATCAGAAAAAACGCACTTTTGGAATTACAAATTTTCTTGAAACTCTGAATTTTGGCAATCTATTTATTGCTAAGTATTTCTGTTTAGATCATGGATCGGCAACGTGTGGGCCCATTGCAAGTTTTTGTGCGGCCCTCCAAGCAAATTTACAATCAACCAATGTATATAAAAATAATTTTGATGAAAATAATTTAATTCTTTCTATTTAGATCTACCAGAAAATAAATTTCCTATTATAAGAAATTTTACGAAATCAATGATTCGCATTTTTTCAAGCACTTATTTGTGCGAAAAAACTTTTTCAAGAATGAATTTCATAAAATCCGAAAATAGAACGAGATTGACCGATGAAAATTTGCAAATTATTTTGAGGATTTCAGTTTCTTAAACCCGTTCAACCATTACTGAATGTTTTTCTTTGTCATTTTCTCGAAAACGAATCCAACGATTTTCTTTAAACTTCCTATAATTATCAACTAAACATTCAAAGTGTTACAACATTTATTTAAAACATTTCTCTGGGAAAATTCATTTAATGGCACTTTTTAGGGAGGGGTGGGGTTATGGTTTCCTCTAAAGTGTTACTTCAGTTTATTAGACAATTCTGTCATCTAAATAATGTTAATTAGTATTATATATGTTGTTGAAATTTCGAGTTTCAAAGAAAATTAGTAAACCGGAAAAGTGTGTTTACTGAACAATTTTTTTCATATTTCGCGACTTTATCCATAAAAACACCAACGAATTTCAGTAAATTTAGTATACTAACTATAAAATTTGTCGATTAGTACAATTGTATAAACTGAAATAAGAGAAAGTTGCGTGAGTGTTTCACACTATATTTTTTTTAATCTCTAGAGATTGAAAGTAAAAAACTTTAGCCACTGATTTTAGTCAGTGGTCACGATATTCAACTGCAGTAGAAAAAAGGATTTTATTATGATAGTTATTAATACAACAGCAACAATTTATCCTAAGTAATATGATTAAAACTAAAAAGAAGTTGGTATTAATGAATGTTTGGAGAAACTACTCCTCGGTTAGCATCTGAAATGTTATTGATGATAAGTGTTGTAGTAGTAGCTTGTGGCGTGAGCGGTTTTGTAAAGGGCTTGTGTGTATGTAAGTTTTAAGAGAGAGAAATATCAGAAGTAAGAAAGTAGCCACCACTGCTAACAATAAATATATTCTATTAAAATAATAACTACAAGTTATTTGCAATGAATGTATAAAGTGATTAATATATTGTGGAAACTAGTTAGATTGATTTTACTTAAGGTTAACACTTAGACTGGCACTGGTTTTAGACTGTTCTTGAAAGAATGCCTTTTCTTGTTAATACAAATCTTTCCTTGTGAGAAGGGGTGAAAAGACAAAGCTTACCAAAGTTCTGTAAACTCTAAAAGTAGAAGTAAAGTTCTCTAACCAAATTCAATGAACTCTTCTGTCATGGTGGTCTTCTACCTGAGAATAGTCCCTTTTGCTAACGAATGTTAAGATTTTCTTCATAATTTCAAATAAAATATATTTTTATACTTCTGGCATCCATCACACATACTACTAAAGAGGAAAAGAAACTGATTGTCCATTTCTTATGGGATCATGGCGTCCCACGTATGCCTCACGATCGACACTTTAAATAGAGTCCTGTCCGGCTGATTAAAAGATATTTCTGACACCCTCAATATTCATATAGTATCTGCACGGAGTTCTGTAAATTTAGCAATATCATCATCACAAAACCCTTTCATTTCAAGGAATTCCATTTAGTCTTTCGACTAAATTTAATATACAAACATACACACGTAAAGGAGCCACAACAGATGTTTTATGAACGCTTCTTCAACGAAGTCAATGATAAATGCGGCTGTGGGCGATTAGTGAAACTCCTCAAGGAGAATTATCAAGATTAGGAGATAAGAAGAAAAAAAATGTGGTGGATACTTATTTATAGACGTATTTTATTAAAGAACTAATTACGTATTATGCAAACTGTAACATTGTAATTGTGATAAGGATAAACAAAATGCGGAAAACATATTTATAATATCATCAGAGATATTTTCCATGATAACCTGCTTCTTTTTGTTGTGGTCATCAACCGGTTTCGGGCATTCGCCCATCATCAGGATGTTTTTGTCCAAACAGGGTGGTAATATGGATTTGTACAGAACAAATTCAGTTGATAGACTCAATCCGGAAAATATCTCTGATACTTTCGAGCTCTGCGGGACCAACTACAACTAATATTTATAATATATTTGTTGTATTCATAATTATGCTTTCTCACTCAATTTGATTGCCTCGCTATGTTAGACAAAAGTATTCAATATTCAATATGAATATTCTTCATTTCTATTTTACTTTTTCAATTTATTCATAAAGAAATGTTTAATGTGATAATAGCATTTAACCGCTTAAAGGTCTGTGTATTCTAGCTAAACTTTTTCTCAGAATTACATTAAAATTCCAGTAAATGAATTTGCACTTCCTAATTGCAAACAAACTAAATAAAAAATTAATCTGACTAAATGAGAACTATACTATTGCATCATGTTTTAAACTATAACAAACAAGTATGAAGCTAAATTACCCTGAGTAACCTACTTCTGAATTGAAACTGTGAACAATTGAAACATTTTCTTTGGAGAATTTTCTTTGCGCATCTTTTATTAAAAGCATTCAACAACGAAATATTAAAAAAAAGAAAGTTTTTATAATAAAAAATCCAGCTTTTTAAATTTCACTTCGATGATTCCGAGATAGTAGAAACATGATTGACACTCGACAATCTGAATAAAGACTTGAAATCTAACGGATTGTTAAAAAATAAAGTATGAACTCTTTTTCTAAATATCTTTCATACATCCGAAATATGCAGGTCCTAAGGGACTTTTCCTATCCAACCTTGCCCGCAAGAATTCTCAAAAAGAACTCTATGACTAATTAACAGAAGCTTTTCCCGACCATATATTTCTATCAAGTTAAAACGGATTTTTTCATAACTTATACTATTTGTTATTCATTGGGGATGTAAAAACTACATAATTTTTAAGTTGAATGTTACAAGCATCGTAGTGGCAAATATCGCAGGTTTTAAATGGATAGCGACAAGGAGGTCAAGCTAACTCACTACAACTTCATGAGTACAAACTCATAAGTAGACTGATCAAGACTGTTAGAAAACATCTCGATACAGAATCACAGCTGCTATCACTCAAACTGTCCCTATATCACACCAAGACTCAGTGGCCAAGATTCCAAGCAAAACCTGACCCCTTCCAGGTTAAAAGAAGGGGTACAAGATATATTCCGAGGCACATAAAAGAGAGACTTTTAACTATCATGAGTAGTGTGGTATAGGAACAATACAGCACAAGTGTATCAGCAAATCTGCTTGTTTTTTTAAAATCCTTAAAATCTGCTTGTTTTTGTAAAATCCTTTTGTTTAAAATTTATTACGAATTATGTATTAACTTAGTTCGTGAATTACTTTTCGCCTTTTCCAATCTCATTATAATAAAAACTTATTTGGATTGTCTGGATTTTGTTTAAAAAAATTTCAAGTAGCAACCCATTTAATAGCAAAAAATGGATAGGGTAATCATATAATAATATTAAAATGTTTTCTAAAAAAAAAAGTCTGCATTTATCTGAAACTTGTTAAAACTCAGAGAATGAATATCTACTGAATATGTGATTGGGTCCGCAATGCAGGATAATATCTATGATTTTATCCGTCATTGCATCCTTCATTTTGTTGGTTCTAGCCGGTTTCGGATTTTCATCCATCGTTAGAGTAGGTGTAGAGAAATGTCTTCAACTATATGTTTATATTTTACATTCGTTTAAAAAATGTTATTAGTAAAGTATGTGCTTCCGGCCCCGTCCACGACACCTAATTTGGCAGTTGGACGTTAGGCCCGCCTGAATAAATAGGCATTACATTACTTTACTGTACGGGGTTTTAATCCCCGTAGATTATGCTGTTGTCCAGAAGAGAGCGCCAATGACAATGAATCAACCCCATGTAGTTTGGAAACATAACGTCACGAATTCCGCAGCAGTATTTAAATCAATTTATTTTTGAAAACATGGTACAGATAAAAGTGACTGGTTAATAGCGCTGCAGTTAGCCATTCCAAGTATACAAAAATTTCAAATTTATAGTAGTTTTTCAAGAAAAATTCGAAAAAAGTCAAAAACTTAATTTGTAATGTCATATTACCGGTTAACCAATTTTCTCCAATTTTGAAATCCTACCAATGGTTCTCATATACATCAATCAGCGATAGAATCATACATTGCACTGGGGTACTTTAGAGGAAAACTTAACGCTAGGTTGTTCCCCCGGAACGACCTCAAAAAAATCAATTTTTCCCAAATAAAAGTGATAGGTATTTATGTTTGTAGATAGTATACGAAGTTTAATGAAAATCATTAGAGCCATTTTCTTGAAAATCGCAAAATAACTGAAAAATAACGGTTCAATGAAGTCGTATTTGCATCTGATGGATAATGCACTTAATCTTCGTGTCAAATGCGATATTGGTGGTAGTATTATATCTAAACAGAGTAGATAAACCAAGTTTTTGAGTTACTTGTGATTTTGAAATATTTTGTTCACACACACACACACACACACACACAGAATATGTTGTTCTTTAAAAATATTTTTTTTTCATACTCACGGAACCTCAAAACCTATATTTCCGGTGAAAACTCTAATTCCGAAAATTAGGCCCGATTGCAGTAGATCCAGGAGTAAAAATGTGATGACAAATGCGTATAACATTT
Organism: Triatoma infestans; assembly: GCA_011037195.1. Classification (NCBI taxonomy): domain Eukaryota; kingdom Metazoa; phylum Arthropoda; class Insecta; order Hemiptera; family Reduviidae; genus Triatoma; species Triatoma infestans. Next base: position 283,583 of record JAAEAF010001155.1, on the reverse strand, counting down.
TTTTTTACTGCAATTTTCGAATTCAAATTTTCATAAGGCTTTCTTACTACTAAGTCTTCGTAAAAATTTAATTGAAAAATTTTCTTGAAACTTAGCTTTTTTTACTAAATGTGTGGTTGCTGTTAATATTATATATAATGGTGGAAATGTAAATTACGGTATAAACACAGTGTATACCAAATAAAAAGATAATCATTACGTGCATTTGTGTAAAAAGCAGAGAGAGAAACATTGAGAATCTCACTCGCTACTTAGGCTAGACTAGAGTGGGAGTCTCTATATATACAGCTGAGCTAGCCATACAAGTGACAGTCTTTAGTACAGTTTATACATAGTTAACAACGACTCAGCAACCAACTATTACCCATTCTTCACTCAGTCTAAATCTCTCGTAACTTAATTTCTATTTACGTGTAAAGTTCTGGCAGTTTGTGTTACACTGTTCAGCATTACTCCAGTTTATTTAATCTCTTAAACCCGATTCTCTGCTTCTCATACCAATTATAGCCGGGGAAAAAAAGCATGCTGCAAAAGACGCACTTTTGGTAATTTTACAATATATTTAATTCTCCTTAGAATTATATATAGGTGGGAATGGCCCACTATATATTGAAATGACACTTTAGAGGGAAGTCATTTAAATAATTGTATTGGAAGATTGACAATTGACTTAAGCAACAGAGATGCTGGTGTCTGTATGCATGTACATTTGAATCACACATGTATAAAATAGACAGAAGAGCACTATAGTGTTTCGCTTGTACAAGTTTACAATAAAAAGAGGGGAGCACACACAGTACTGCTGGTTATTGCCAACTCTCATCTACTTCTCTCTCTCTAAACATATATGTATGTACTAGTAACTAACATGATTGTGATATGCAATATCCAGCCGTCTCCACGTGATGCCCTACCCTGAGAGCCGAACAGCGGCTACCCCTCCACTTCTTCCAGCTCAGTTACTAAGCGAGAGTCACCCCTCTCACAAGCTTGTCATTCGTGATCTATGACGCTCTCATATAATTTCAATTTGCCGACCCGTGTTAGATTAGTCTTGTTATACAATTACACATCAAACTGTCACTCGACTCGCCTCAAATCTATCTCTCCTCCCTCTCATATGCTTTTTGTCGCCAGTCATACTTTAATAAACATCTTTTCACTTATATAATAATTATCTTCTTTTTACTAATTATTACACAAGGGCCAAAACGTCTGAGATATTTCGCTATTTGTTTATTTAAAGGAATTTATTAAATTAATTATTATTATTATTATTTTTTTTTTTGAAAGATTCTTTCAACGAACGTCTCTCATAATCTTTTATTTTTCTGAGTGGTTTTAGAATAAGAGGATTTCGGTAGTGTTAAATTCTTGTATGTATGTTCACATTAGATTTGTATATTTGAATCAGTACAAAATTCAGTTCAGTTTGTATATTCGTTCAATGTAAAAATTTATAAAGAATTCATCCCTGACAAACGCTCTGCTGACTGAACCCAAATAATTTCCTTTGACGATCAGACGAAAAGATCCACTTCCTAGTTTACCGCCTTCATATTTGCTCATATTGAATGTCAAAACAACTTCCATTACTTGCTACTAGAATGTTGACTGAGAAATACTGGACCAGGAAGAAAACTCTTTTCAAAATACCTCTTAAAGTGACTAGACAGTAAAGACTACCCAATTTTCTCAACGACTTTAAACTCGCCATCTTGGAAAATAAGAACTGCCATGTGTCTTCTTTCATTACGACACAGAATTTTCACAAGTCTCCAATTCCTTTGTCCTATATACGAAGAGTGCGTGGCACGGAGCTTTCCTGGACTCTAAATGGATTTTTACTGACGGGTCTACAAAAATAAAGAAGGTGAGAGTTACGCTTTTTACGATTAACATGAAAAGAAATTGGGTCAACGCCGGCTGAAAGAAATCGCATCAGTCTATAGCACCGAATTGTAATGGAAATGAAGGAAGCGGCGAAATATTCAGAAGAAAACGATAAAATTGCCAGTGTTCTCTGGTTACAGGCCTATGAAGAGAAAATCTAAGCACAGTTGGACTCAAATCCGATATCATCATGTTCGAATCCAATACGCTAAAAGAAACCTGTGTTTTAATCCTGTCTCTTGTGTGGAAAATCAGATTTTCAAATTTGAATTTTTACCTGAAATATTATATTTCTGGCTCTCACAGAAAATTGTTTTTTATGAATAGTTTGAATGTATACAACAACAACAACAAAAATCACCTCGATGTCGCCACTGAAAGAATCAATCGTTTTTATATTTAAATTTTCACTGTTTTCTTGAGAAAACGTTCCAATTGTTTTCTATAAACTTGATTTATAAGTCTATTAATAAACTTATCACCATTAACTTAAAATATTTTCCAGAGAAAATTTAGGGGCTCTGCGAATTATAATTCTAGGCTTGTGCCATTATTAATTCAATATAGTGTATAATTCTTTTGAGTTACATGAAAAATATTCCATGCAATTTAGAAAGTGAGAAATGGAGTGTGAATGAAGGAAGTGGAAGGAAGAAGCAGCAAATTAGAAAATTTTAAATATATTTTAAAATATTAGTTTAGCGGCAAAAACTGAAGAGTTTGATTGCAAAAGGGTGAGAGAAATCGTTACTGAAAGACAAAGCGCTTGGCCAAACTCAGTTGAAAAACCATCTCTTTGGAATGCGGTAAAATTACTATAAAGATGAAACCAAAAATGTAAGGTCTGTCAGTATTATACGAGATTTACGTTATACATTCAATCTTCTACAGCGGTTCAGCCAGTTCACACACAGTCAGCACCGTATTATTTTTCTAGAAGAGTTCTACTCTGTCACACTTTTCATTTATTTATCTATCCTAGTTTTATATTCAGTTTAGCTCGTACAATTATCTAGTCATTAAATTTGTTGTTCTTTAAGCGTGGTTAAATGCCAGTTCCTAACTCACTAATAACATCTACCATTTACACTACAGAAGTAAAACAAGAATGAAATACATTTGATTGTTTTTTTTATTGGCTTTTAAATCATGTTTATCCATAATATATGTTCTTTCTTAAAAATGAAATAATTTAAAAATATTTGTAAGGCACGAAAATCACTATTTAAAGCAGAGAGCGCTTGTATCGGCTGCAACAGCAGCCTAAAGTGACTAACAGAGCTCTACTTGTCTCCTGCATACGCCTCAAGGGATTCTGAAAAACGCTAGAATCAAGATATGAAGAAGCAAGTCATAAGGATTCCTTATAAACGGCATTTATTTCTAGTGAAAACTCATTTTTCAAAATTAAGATAAAATAAATATAATTTATATACATAAATTAACAATAAGCTGGTTGTATAAACATATCCATTTTGTTTTTTAAAAATCCACCATTACCAAATAAATATAAAAATCTTACTTTTTAAAGCTTGAAAAAGAGAGGGAGAGAGAGTGAGAGAGAAAAAAAGCAGGTAAATATAAATAGTGAGAGAAGGTAGACGACACTTGAGGGACGTGTGACAGCCACTGACAGTATAAATATTTGATATAGAGAACTGTGGCGAGTGGCTAGTAGCTGCGCTGTGACGGGGAACGGGGAGCGTCTTGAATAATGAAAAGAACAACTTAGAGTGAAAGAGAGAGACGGCCGGCCACACTGCCCCATATCGATATCTTTTCTGCTGCCAACCCAAATACACACACTCACACAAACACACACACAGACACACCCAAAATAATGTAGCTATCAACCCAACACCTGTGTTAAATAGACCCCGCTATTAACAGTCGCTCGGTGACTTAAATCGCAACCACCAACTAAATTCTAAAGTTTAACTAAACGTTTCGAAGAAAAGTATATAATATTCCTAATAGTCTTTTCGTGAATTTCAAGCATTAATAAAACCAATTATTGCAAATGTCAATGTTTCTACTATTTATAGTAAATAGGCACTGTAATTTGATTTCTTTTTTTAAAATTGTCAAAAATCATTCATTTTTTTACCATTTATAATTTTATCTTTTTAATTTTTTAGCATTTAAAATACAATATAAACTGTAGTTAATAAAACATAAAATTAAAAATTAGTACTGATACATGACCTACCTAAAGCCAGGTATAGTTGAGTGATTATTACATTCTTATCTAGAAGATATCGCCAATAATATTCAACAAATAATATTTGAAATTTAACGTCTCCAAAACCACTTAAAAAAATAAATTTTCAAGGATAAAAATGTTTTGAAATAAAAGCGATGAGTTTAGATTTGCGCAGTTAGAATTTCCAATTTCAAAAATATCGTTATAGCTGTTTTTGAGAAGATTTTCAAAACATAATCTGTAAAGTTGAAGCACTTCCCACCCAATTAAACAACTTTCGTCAAATTTGGAATTCTAGTAATGCTCTTAATGTACAGTAATATTATATCGATGGCAAAACATACGTTTTACTGAACTAGTAAGATAGAAAAGAAAGCTTAACGTTGCTGCCTCCCCCCCCACCCGAAAACCCCCAAAATCGAAAAAACTCTAAATAAATGTGATAGGCATTTATGTCGGTATACAGTATACGAAGTTTAAAGAAAGCAATTGAAGGCGTTTATCTGATAATTGCGAAAAACTCAAAAAACTAAATAGCATTTTTGGCTGATGGATTTTAAGCAAAAGCTTTATGTCAGATACGGTGATGGTACGGTGAAGTTAAATCAAGATTGAGCTTCCTCTAATTTTTTCGTTTTTGAGATATTTTGTTTACACACAAACACTCTCAGAGACAATTTTCTCGTATTCAGGGAACCTGAAAACTTGAATAGATTCAGAGAAAATTCAATTTCGAAATTCGGACACCATCTTACGAAATTCGGATACTCGCATCCTTACGTTAGAGAAAGTAAAAACAGAATACCTCATTCATTTTTTCATTCAAAAAATTACTGTCAAGAAAAGCTTTGAATTTTATAGGAATCTTTTTTTTTATATATATTTGAATTATCATTTCTCTTGTCTCTGTAGCTTTCTGTAGACTTTGACCCTGTCTTCAACTATGACCTCAAAAAAAAAAAAACCTGATTCGGAAACTAATAGAGGCGATTCTTTCCTCTTTTTTCTGCCATTGGAGAAGCAATAAACCTCAAGGTAGTTATACTTTCTTTCCGTCTACCTATTGGCCAACTGATTTCCTAATGAATAAAAGTTTAATCAGTTTCTTGATTTCTTACATTATTTTCTCATATTATTTTCAGGATTTTCAGGATTCTACTTCCTATTCAGGCAGTCGGGGCGGGTGTTGGTGTAGTGGTTATGTGCATGGACTTGTAAATTGGGAGATTTCATTATACTATCACGGAAAATATCTCTAATGCTTTCCAGCTCTGCGGAACCAATCACAACAACAATTTGGTATTTAGATATTTTAAGACGGCTTGAAATAATAGGTATTATATTTTGCTTTATTTTTTTATTGGCAAAACCAAAATCACTTGTATTACCGTTTGCGATCAACAATCATTGTGGCATTAACTTCTCCTCTAACTACTGATCCCCACAATTTTGAACCAAATCAAGACGGGGTATTCAGCTTGTCAGGAAATTACAGGTGTATTATCGTTATTTCGTAGAATTTTTTTATTTTTACTTCTTATACATTATTAATTTAGGTTTCTTTCATAAATATTGAGTTCTAACAGGTAGGCTAGTATATCTTTCATCTCATGTAAAATCCGCTTATAAGTTGACAAATAGAATCTTAATTGGGGTGTATCATTAGAAGTCTTGGGAGAATATTAAGAAATATGTTTATTATATTTGATATTTAGTATTAGTAAATGGTTCGTCTTCTTTTCGATTGTGAATAGACTATACTATCAATTAAGAGAAATACTATAAATATTACCAACTCCTTATGTACGTAATGTTTATCATTTTAAACAATAAAGATCATGCAATTCAACATAAGATTATGAGAGATGTGATAGATCCAATGAGATTTGAACATAAATAAAAGAAAGTTATGGCAAGTTTTTTCTGGTGGTCTTGATAACCCAAAACTTGAGGATAAAGTAAATAGCAATCATGATGTAGGATCTGCCCGCAACGGGTATCTGTGCATGCAGATACTGGGGAGTAGTGACCCCACGGATTACCCACAGCTCAGTACTCCATGAACTTTGTCAGAACAGTACACATTACACTTAAACTATAAACCCTAACGACAAACACAGTACTCAAACTAAGGTCTCCGTCACAAGTTAATTGGCGTAACCCAAAAGAGAAGAAAGGGATTAGCTCAGAAGTAGCGCGCTGGACCAGCAACGGAAGGCCCCGGATTCGAATTTAATCCCAGTTTGTGTGTTCTCAATTATACTATTTCAGCAGGAGCCACAAAAACTCACTGTCCGGTGATAGGCAGTGTTGTCTTTAGCTAAAAAACACTGTTTGGAGGCCGGCAGTGAACTGAGAAGGTCCCGGGAGGGAGCGCAATAGATTTTTCACGTCGCAGTGCAATAATCCCCTACAATAATCTACAACCAAAGCCAGGTGCTTCAATCACGAAGGTTGTTAAAAAATGTAATGATGATTTTCACTATATGCGGAATGTCTGCTCTTGATATAATGTTAAAAAAAGTAATTTTTAGAGAATTTTCACAATTTCTTTTACAAATATTTTTACAATGATTTTAGGTCTCCCCCCCTTCTTATAGGAGTTTTCTTCAAATGTGTCATCATTTAGATTGTTTATTTCTGACCAGATATTCATAGTATTAGTGCATCAACAGCGAGTATGATAAATAGTAGGAAAGCTTCGCAACAGACTTTGTTAACTTGAATTGTTGAGGTTCATTTTCATCTGTGAATCGGTCATTTTTGCTGGCAAACTGTTACTCACAAAAACAATCGAAAAGACAAGCTTATGTAATAGAACTAATAGCCAGCAAATTCGCCACAGAAAAGGTGGACTTAGTAGTTCTATTAGCAACCATATCAAGGCGCTTCTACCGCACTTTAAGAGCACGTCAACTATGCATTACACGCTCTGTCATACCCACAACAGTGTATTGGCGAATGGACTTCAACCACGACAGCCATTCTGCTTGAATGGAAGCTCTCTCTAGCCGAAAGAGAAATCGGATATAAACTGACTACCTGAGGAGCCCACAATTCAACACAGAAAATACAGTCAGTTATCAGACCTGTCTTGAAAGGCCCAATCAAACGCACTAGCTAACCGATCTACCAAAATCACTCTTTAAGCAACTCGCAACATCAGTACTACACTATTTTACATTCACCAAGCTTCCAAATATCAATCATTACAACTCTGCGCTCGGTCACTTTATTCTCCTAGACTTTTCTCTCCTTATCAGAAAAATCGTTCAAATAAAAATTATTAATTTAATCCCAGTTTGTGTGTTCTCAATTATACTATTTTAGCAAGACCATCAATCAACACTTTCTGCTGCCATTACACCCAGCTTACATGTCAAAATTTTTATAAACATTTCTCGTAAAAGGATTAACCGAACTAAAATTGTGGATCCAATCAAACCTTTAACTATTCCAACCATTCAGATATGTCAATGTAATCTACTCAATCGGACATTTGATTCTTTTTTTTCCAGTTCAAAAATTTCACTCTCTGTAACGTTTTCAAAATCTCTTTCTGCAACAACTAGCCAGGACAAAATATTATAAATACTACCAGCTTCTTTCTGAATGCTCTAATCCATTTCTACAGTATCTGACTTTCTCTCCTCCACCTCCTTATGTCCTAAACGTAATTTATCATCCTTCTTACATATTCTACATATAGTTGTACAATTGTAAATTTATATATATATATATATTGTTTTATTGTAAAATTTTCTAATATATCCAGGCACAGAATAATGAACTTCACTCATTGAGATATTATTTAACAATATCTCTGTAATTTAAAATGTTAAATATTAATTTAATATATGTATACCTAGTATCTTTTTAGAAATAAATAAAGCAACTAAATGTATTTTCAATATTACAAACATTCATACTATCAGTTTAGCTCACTTTGGACATTTTAAAATGAATTGATCAGATATATTTATCAAGTACTGTTTGGATTGTTGTCTTTTCCAGTTTAAACATTGTTTGTAAGTAAACAAAATACAATTTAGTTTGGCCTAAAGTTGCTAGATGCCGTCAAATATGGTGGAGTGAGTTATTTGGTATGTTGGCCTGTAAGTTACTCCAGCTTTGCTGTACATAATACATTACTATTTACATTACACAGAGTTTGTACTAGTACTGTTTGTACACACTATCAAAGTAAGAAGGGAAGATAAACATGATTGGGCCGGGACTGTTGCTAAACTGTTATTTGGTCAGATGTTGTTACAAATCTCTCTAATGTCTCCTAGAGGACGTTACACACTTTTTTTAAAATGGTCCTGTCTTTTACTAAATAAAACTTACTAAATGGAAGTGGTAGTTGTGGTTAAATAATTTTTTTTTTTTGCAAGTAGAATTAGATACTATATCAGTACTTTATTGTAAAGCATTTAGGTCTCCGGTCAGCACTTAGGTTGAGACAGAGTCAGTGGTTTGTTATAAACTGACGTTTCGCCCTTATTACAATAGAGTTATTCAGTCTATTTGCCTCTATTGATGAAACAAGACAGTGAAGTCTAAACAGTGACTAAGAAGAATATAGCCAGTTAAGCAATTAAGAAATCTACCATAACTTTCAAATAGTTGTGCAAGTAACTGCTTGAAACAGTCAAGTGTTTGTTAATAGTCAAGTGCTATTCGATTGTGAATAAATTATCATGATAAGTAAATAGCAATCATGCTCTATGATCTGCACTGTAATAATTCCTATAAACCAACGGCCAGCCCGCAACGAGTATCCGTGCATGCAGATACTTGGGGGGTAGTTACCCCACGGGTTGCCACAGCTCAGTACTCCCATGCACTTCGTCAGAACAGTACACAATACACTTAAACTACATACTCTCTACTCTTTGCAAACAAGGACCAACACAGTACACAAACTAGGGTCCCCGTCCCAAGTTAATTGGCGTAACCCAAGAGACAAGAAAGAGATTAGCTCAGAGGGAGCGCGCTGGACTAGCAACGGGAGGCCCCGGGTTCGAATCTAGCATGCTATTCCTAGAGTTTCTCTTCCTAGGAGCCTATTCGATTGTGAATAGACTATACTATACTATCAATTAAGAGAAATGTTATAAATATTACCAACTCCTTAATATTAGTACGAAATGTTTATCATTTTAAACAATAAAGATCATGCGATTCAGCACAGAATTATGAGAGATGTCATAGATCCAATGAGATTTGAACATAAATAAAAGAAAGTTAAGTCAAGTTTTTTCTGATGGTCTTGATAATCCAAAACTAGGTGTTGAGGATAAAGTAAATAGCAATCATGATGTAGGGTATGCACTACAATAATTCCTATAAACGATCAGCCCGTAACGGGTATCTGTGCATGTAGATACTTGGGGAGTAGTGACCCCACGGTTTACCGTTGTGAATAGACTATACTATCAATTAAGAGATGCCTTTTTTATTTTTATATTTGTAAGTAAACAAATCTTATATCACTTTCTTGTCAGAAGCAATTTTACAGGCCAGAATGCCTTCACCAAGCTAGCTACTCAAGATAATAAACTATTAGAACGAGCAAGTGTTCTAACTTTACCAAATATAATCCTGATGGATAAATTTTAATGGAAGTGATCAATACTCGAGAGAAGGTCACTCAGGAAAATTAAGAAATTTCAGAAAATTATTTGTTAACTGAATTTCACAAATCAATATTCTTGGCAGGTAGAGTCATCAGCATTTAAAAAAACATTATTTGTAAAAGCTGAACTCGAACATTCTTAAGATTAAATAAACAGTTGTTCGTTTATTTTTTAAAAAATTGGAATGTTTAAAAAAATTGTATTATAAGTACCTAATTTATTGGGAAGCAAAGAATAATTTAAAAATGGTACTAACATTTTTCAATTCATAAGAGTTTTTAGATACTTGAATGATATTTTGTTGTATTTATGGTGAGGGCTGCTACACTTACTGTACCCAAGGGACTAGATACATCCTTCTGTCATCATAATATCACTATATTCTTTTGGGTTTATTTAACTCAAGTCTTACAACATTATTATGGTAATAGAAGGAATATATTAGAGAATATAATGTACAATGTTTTAATTCATTACATAATTTAGTGATGACATTAGTGAAATGGATTCAGAAGGTTTAAGTGAACAGATTAACATTTTATATATTTCCGGAGGAATTTGACCGAAACGCGAAAGTCAAAAAGGCCAAGAAAGACGTCCTGGTTGTAATGCTACGAATTTCTGACATCCAAAGATTATTACAATTCTAACCCTGCTTTTTACTCCCGATCTGGGTTTTTACACTATTTAAAGTCAAACCTGAAATCCAGTCTTAGGCAAGTCCCTTACTTCTTTTATAGTGTTTAGTGGAAATATATTCACATGTGTCGTGACAACCAACTGATTGGATGTCAGAGATGTGGGGGACTGTCTGATACGAGGAACTTTCTTTTTTTTATACGCCATCATTTCGGCTACTCAGCCATTCCACGTCGAGCGACCCAATATTAAAAGGCTGCGCTAGCGACTGATGTTGTGCGATTAGATGGATATCCAGCGGAAACTTGAATACAATCTTGGACGCGTAGTGTAGCACTGATGTTGCGAGTTGCGAGTGATTTTGGTAGATCGGTTACCTAGTGCGTTTCATTGGGCCTTCCAAGACAGGTATGATAACTGACTGTATTATCTGTGTTGAATTGTGGGCTCCTCAGGTAGTCAGTTAATATTCGATTTCTCTTACAGCTAGAGAGAGCTTCTAAGTAAAAGAATGACTGTCGTGGTTAAAGTCCATCCGCCAATACACTGTTGTGGGTATGACAGAGCGTGTAATGCATAGTTGACGTGTTCTTAAAGTGCGGTAGAAGCGCCTTGATATGGTTGCTAATAAAACTACTAAGTCCACCTTTACTGTGCCGAATTTGCTGGCTATTAGTTCCATTACATAAGCTTGTCTTTTCGATTGTTTTTGTGAGTAACAGTTTGCCAGCAAAAATGACCGATTCACATATGAAAATGAACCTCAACAATTCAGGTTAACGAAGTCTGCTTCAAAAATTTCTTTTTTTAACATTATATCAAGAGCATACATTCCGCATGTAGTGAAAATCATCAATACATTTTCTAATAAAGTAGTAATCATCTTGTAGTTTATTTTAACCGAAATCTTCATATCAGGGTGGACTGTAGTAATTTAACACACACAAAATCTTATCAAAAATACTCACATAATAATATTCAAATTCTTACAGTTCTAATTGATTAAATTTCTTCAGAAATAGAATTTTTGGTATTTTTACTGAGGTTTAATGGCCTTTAATTAGGATCTGTAGATCAGTATGAATTTAGATTATTTTCGCCGGTACACAAATTTGGTACCTTTAGTCACAACTTATCCTTTAAGCCCTATATGAGAATTGCTCGTTAATATTTGTCTATAATGTGTGCTCTCGGCTCAACCACTTATTTATCCACAAAAGCATGACGTCAATCCACACGCAGAATCCTCAAAAAGCATTTTTTTCGGAAACAATTGCTAACAAAGTGATAATATGTTTACCTAGTCATATCATAAATACTTTAAAACAAAATCTACAGTTTATTATTTGTAATTGTGGGTTAATCCTTGACGACTAGCATATTAAAATTAATACTGAACTTGGTTATTGTATAACATTTTTCGTCAATATAAAATAGGATAATGAAAACCGGATCCTGTCATTGCTTTCTACAAGATAGGAAAAATCTTCTTTTATCATTTTTGACACTTTAAATCCGCTAAATATTAGCAAGATGTTCCTATAACGCACCATTTATCGATACAATAAGAGGCTCTCTTTCTGTGACAGATCACTTTCTTCTTGTACGGTCTCGTATCGAAATGCTGATAAGCTGTAGCGTTTCCTCTCTCAAAGATTATTAAATGTAACCTTGTGGAAAGTTCTTATAGAGGCTTAATAATGCTTTTAAAAAATAGAGTTGACAGTTCGAAATTTTTTGGTTGAATGTCACCTTAATTAATCTTAAGAAATATTTATTTACCTAAATGATTGAGTCAATGTGTAAAGTTCTTGGCAACTTCAGGAAGTGGTTGGAAATGGTTCAAAGAGAATATTATCCAGCATCTACATTAGTTTGGTAGGGCCTCAAACTATGACAGCATCACTCAACTTCATTTTTGTGGAAATGGTGTAACAAATTCCGCTAAAAAAATATCAAGACGACGTATTGAGAAAAGACCCCTTTATTATTATTATTATTATTTGTATATAGGAGGGACCAAATCCTACGCTATCCAAAGCCTCACTGGGCCCATATAGCTACCGCAAGAAAAAAACAACAAACCTAGTCTAGAACAAATATCCAGACCCGGGTCTAATCCATCTAGGATTCACTGCAGTCCGAACAAATCGGACAATAACCTTAAGGGGAAATAGCCTAAACTCTTCCACGGATATCCTGTTCCGACCAAAGGTTCTGAACCTAATATCTCCTCATAACCCAGGCAATCTGCCAGAAGATGGATGGGTGTTACCTCTGTCTAACAGACTCTACAAAATGGATCCGGCATGAGCCCCATTACGTAGAGATGTCTCCTTAAACTACAATGTCCAGGAATGAATGATGTGAATGACCTAAGGATGAATGCTGTGAGGTGTCCATGACTGGAAGCCTGGCAGACATGTGCCAGAAGACACGCGAACAACAGGCTCGGGACCAGTGAAAGGGAGAGAGGCGCCTAATTTGGCAAACCTATCCACCTCCTCATTCCCAAAAATTCCCATGTGACATAGTACCCAGACCAGAAGCACTTCCTTCAGAGAAGAAACCTCTTCCAGTCTTTTAGAACATTCTAACAACAACCTGAAAGTGAAGACACATGAACTCAGCGCCTTCATCGCAGCTTGGCTGTCCGAGCAGATAGAAACATCTTTTAAGTTTGTGTTACGTACCCTCTCGAAAAAAACCCCTTATTAATTATAATTACCCTTTCTTTTAGAATTCACTGGATTTTTCCAACAAGAATCCTGTACATAAGGCAAATCGACTCAGCAATGATTGAAAAGGAGTGTGCTTGAATTCATCAGTGAATTCAAGATTGGGCTTCAGGAAGTTGCTCTATTAATATGAACTATGAAGCTCGATTAAAATGCGAGCGGTGAATATTTTCTCCGTGATGTTCTAAGTGCTGCAATAGAGAATTGGCTTTTAGATAAAGGCCAAAATTGGCCGTTTATCAACTTTGTAAATATTATTTTAGATTGTTAATTTTTAATCTGAAATTTACGACACGATTATATAAAGTTATATAAAAGAAGAAAATCGCCAAAACTGCGAAAGAATTCATTTAAAAATTGCATTTTTTGTTAGGATTTTTATCAAAACCTCGTGATACATGCGAGCGTATCAACAGTAAACATGCGAGCGTAGATACCCTTACCAGTCAACAAACACACAGATAAACATAAAGAATTTCTAATATTCACTTCTTCAGACTTAATAGATCGCAGGACTTATATTTCTAATAAAAAATCAATTCGATAACATAATCGCAATACTTCATTTCATAAGGTAGTAAACATAACTTATATATATATCGATGCCACTTTATTATTAGTTGGCTTGATGTTGAAATTAGTCACATACAGTAGTTATTTATTACTTTCTCTTACTCCTAGTAAGAAGAAATATTGTTATCGTGCCAAATTTTCGATATCGAGTTTTACCGGAAATATCCGTTTTGAGATCCTTAATTCCAAAAAAGTGGTTTTTAGCAAATGGTCTGTGTGTGTGAGTGTGTGCGTGTTTGTGTGTGCGCGCGCGCGCGTGTGTGTGAACAGCATAGCTCAAAAACGACGTAGAAACTTCAAACTTGATAATCCGTTTAGGTATCACATGGGATCCGACAGTAGGTCAGAGGTCGAAAGTCCTCAACCGGAAGAACTACTTTACTTATTAGTTTTTTTACTTACTTGCGATTTTCTCAAAAATAGCTCCGACGATTTTCTTCAAACTAGATATACCAACTACCTACAACGAATCTACAACTTTTATTTATAATATTTCTCTGGAAAAAGTCATTTAAGGGCAGTTTTGGGGGGGAGGTGAGGATGAGGTTTTTCTCTAAAGTACTATTTCAGCTTACTATACAATTTTATCATCTAAATAATATTAATTAGAATTAAATATGTAGTTGAAATTCCGAGTTTAAAAAAAATCGGATGATCGAAAATGCGTTTTTACTGAAATGTATTTTTCAGTTTTCTGGTATTTTCTCGAAAACGGCTTCAAGGATTTCCTTTAAACTAACAATGTGAACTACACATATAAAGAGCTAAAATTTTTATTTGAAACATTTCTCCTGGTGAAGTTATTTAAGGGGGAGCTTTCAGGGTAGAGGTGGGGTTATGTTTATCTCTAAAGTGCTAACGTAGTTGATTATACAATTCTACCATCCAAACAAAATTGATCGGAAATAAATAGATGGCCAAAATTCTGAGTTTCAAGAAAATTAGTAAACCGGAAGTGTGCCTTTACTGAACATTTTTTTTCAGTTTTCGCCAAACTCCGATGAAATTCAAGAAATTACTTACACAAACTATAAAATTTGTCAATTACAATTTTGTAAAACTGGAGTAAGAGAGAATTGTGTGAGGGTTTCACAGCAGATTTTCTTCTAATTTTATGAAAAGGATTGGTGAAAAAAATAATAAATAAATAAAAGGCACTACTCGCATAATAACATATTTATTTATTTATTTATTTTTGTTTTATTATTTTATTAAAATTATAATGATTAAAGTGGTGCACAAAGTTTGCCAATAGTCTAAAAAAATTAGTTAAAAAATGATGGGAACAAGATAAGTATTAAAACGCTTAAACAAATAAAACCATAGAGCAGCTATTTGCGGCTAGGAGAAGGGTTGGAAACCCAGTTGTTGACACCCTGTTATTGTAACTAATTATAATAGTAATCTAATCAGTAAAGCGTGAGATATATTATTGTTAAATATTTGTTATTATATAGCTCCGTGTCCTCAGGCAGTTCTGGTCGTGTGCTAATTTCGTAACAGTTCTGACATGTGTCTAGCCTGAAGCTTGTTTTGAGAAGCACCACAAAAATCGGTTCCCATTGACAATTTTTTTAATCAAACATATGTATTAAGCAACTTTTTTTTCTTTTTTTATTTATTTATTCTAAATACATAATTATTGTAGTATAAAAATACAACAAATAAATAAATTTTTGGAAAAGATTTATCTGATACTAATTTCGTTGTTGAAGTCGCCATAAATATTATATTTTTCCTACAACAGAT
Organism: Triatoma infestans; assembly: GCA_011037195.1. NCBI lineage: Eukaryota > Metazoa > Arthropoda > Insecta > Hemiptera > Reduviidae > Triatoma > Triatoma infestans. The sequence goes on along the minus strand of JAAEAF010001155.1, from coordinate 268,146 downwards.
GTTGACGGGCCTTTAGAAAAAAAAACAACAACAAAAGCCAAGAAATCTTTTTAAAATAGAATATAAAAAAAGGTAAAACATGTTGGTAACCTCTAAAAGAACTTCCAGAAAAGTTGTAGAACTTTAGGTTAAAGTTAAACATAATTATATTATGTTTTTGATATTAATTTATTGTTAAGTTGACTTCAAATTTTAATTATCAGTTACTTGATATAAACAAATGTTTTTACAAAAGATTGCACTTGGAATTGTAAGATTACAGCATTATTAAGTAGTACAGTATTATTTTTCTTCTTTTTTTCCTTAAACTCCTTTGGTCCGTTAGGCGTGGAATAAAGTAGTACAGAAATATTATTAAGTAAACATTAAGAACCAAGAAAATACATACCGCGAATAATAATAACAACAAAAGTTCCTTATTTTTTATATTCATTTAACATAAAATATTTTAATATAAACGAAGAAAAACGCAAAATTAAATAAATCATTTAACTTTTCGTGTGAGTTAACAATAAGAAGCGAATGGCGTTGAGCGTCATTGTCAACTCACTTCCATCCGTCGACTGAAGTACATAATAGTTCAGCGCTAATGGCATAAGTTGTCGCTGCGCAATAAAAAAACAAAAAAAAAAAAAAAAATAAGAAGTTCAGCAAGGGAATAATTATTTATATGAAAACATGTAGCTATAATGAACTTCACATGGCAAGTAAAGTAGAAATAGTCCAGTATCTAAGGTTCGTTTTTATTAAATATTGGACAAATCTAACGCGTAATTAATTCTATTATATAGAATATTTATTTATTTCAGAGAATAGCCTGATCTTGGCAATTGAACATTTCATTTTTAAATAAGATTAACTCACCCCAAGTGGATATTCATAAAAAGTAAAAAAAAAAAATCTATAGTAACGCCTATTTTTTCAGGCTGGCTTAACGTCACACAAATTAGGTGTCGTGGATGGAAGCGGAAGCACCTACTTTTATTATTACAATTTTTTAAAGAAATTAAAAATTTAGCGGTTATACATGGGATTCGAACTGGGGACGCAGTAATAAGTCCATACTCATAACCACTACACCAACCCTACATCCCCTGGAATATCTTATTATAGCGTGAATTTACTACCCTATCAACCGTTACACTCTTCTCCAATGATTTACCCAGTTCTCGAGAATACTTTGACCGAAACCTATAATTTTTTGGATTAGACGTCTCTTTCATAATTCTTAAGAAATTATCTAAGCTGGTCAAGCAAATGAGAAACTGCCACTGATTTTTAGAGAACGATTCCTGAAGTAAGTGTTCTGGCTTGGGAAGCAGAATGCAGACTGTTCTTGTTTGAAGGCAGAGTGCAGACTGTCCGAAGGAATGCTCTCTCTAACAAAACAGTTGGCCAAGTCGCATTGTATTAATTTAACGGATTTTTGTGCCTTTGTTTCTCTAATAACAATCACCTACATTGTAGTATACCTGGTCTTTTCACTGCACTCAGATACATTTAAAATTTTAACAAAATTAGATTTTTTCAAACTATAAAATATTCTAAACTATTTTTCAAAACTATTATTATTTTTGCATTTCTTCTTCCACTACAAAGGCTATCATTATTGCTGTACAAAAGGAAATATTGCTAGAATCTATTGAAGCTAATATAGGCAGATTAGGTTTGTTAGTAGAGTTCTAAACATTAGCGTAAACATTAACATTAAAATATAGCGTAATTTATGATTTTAGATTGGCTTAAACAGCTTTGCAAAATGTTTTTATTTAACTTTTGACTAAATTTTGTACTAATTATTATTCGTTATTGATTTTACCTGCGCCTATACTATTGATATGTGCCTGCAGTTGTCACCAACCATCAGTTTTGCGGTTAACATTTCCGCCTTCCTTTTCCTGATAATTATATACGTCTAGACCAACCATCTGGAACAAAAGAAAATACTCAAAATGGAAAGTGAGAGTGCTGTCACCAGAAACACCGGTTTTATAAATGAAACAAAAATAAATCCAAATAACTTCCAATATGGTTTGGCAAGCATTAAATATGGAAACTTGTCAATGAATTTATGTAAAATTGGAATTTAATATATCTGTTACCAAATAATCGAACGATAAATGGGACTTTTCTCTGCAAATGGAGTCATTACTGTAATACATCTAATACTTACTTTGATTTGTTTTTTGTTCAAGAATTTACAATCAGAACCGTTACTGATCCTGACATAAGTTTAAATGTTTACTAAACAATTTATATGAAACATGGAACTTTAGTTTCACTGAAGGCTTTCCACTCTTAGGCCTCGTTGAAACCCGATGAAAAGAGGATTGTGGAATTTGAAAGAAATATGTTACGTCAAATTATTGGCCCGATTTGTGTTAGCCAGATTTGCTGTAAAATTATCAACCAGGGCAGGTTGATAAGGAGCACTACCAAGTGATCGTCTCTGGGCTTTAACAAGAATATAGAGGACCATGGTAATGGCAGAATTATAAGGAAGTAGATGCGAAGGACAGAAACACATAGTGGGAGCAACTATTTGACATTATGTACCTCGGAGAGAATCGCCTTCTACCAGGATAAAAAAATAATAGACGGTTATGTCAAGGTTTGAGTTTTCGTTTGTAAAAACTAGGAAAGATTATTGTAAACATTTCGAAAATGGTTCCTTTCAACAATATTGGTTACTACAATGCTTACCTAAACTGGTTAACTGGTACTCTGCTGATATATAAGTTCAAATTTAAAAAGGTTTCCTTAAAAAAAATAAATAAAATCTTAAAATTGTTCTTAAGTACTTTATTCGAAATTGCACTTAAATTAATCAAATTTGAAAACAGATGCAACACTTACTTATAGAGGAGATTATTATAAATTTTAGCATACTTACAATTGTACGTTTAAATTAGGAAATAAAAAAGTTGGTATGAAACACTCATACTAAGTTTGCTTAATGAATTTTCCAGCAAATGTTTCAAATAAATTTGAAACAACATTTTTAAACCGATTAATCGATTTTTTACTCAAATTTTCGAATTCGAGCAATGTTTCTGATTTATGTAAATATTATACAGGTATACATGGGTATACATGGGTATGCATGAGCTGTCACAATAACATATATTTTATTGAAGCGATCCGTTCAGAGTAAAGTTTAAGATGGTAGCTGCCCCAGAACCCTCCATTCCTTAGACAAATATTTCAAATAAAAGTGATAGGCTCGATGGAATTTTTTTTTGAAGGGGGGGCAATGCACTGCGACCTTTCGACTAATTGTGCTGTGCACGCTGGGTGCCCCAGGCTGTTTGCCCACAGCACCCGAACAGATATCCCAACTGAACATCCGTTCTACAAAACCTCCATCAACTTAAGGATCCCTGAGGAATCCTTGTATCCTGGCGGGCTCAAGAGAAGGTATATCCCTCTCCTCCACCTGGTAGCTGTCCAGGTTCTTGAATCTTCCCTGAGTGGCAGCCTCGCAGTCTGTTAGGAGATGTAATGGAGTTTCCTCCAACTCCCCAATTGCATGAGCTGTCACTTTCCAAACCCAGCTTCATCAGCTGGGTCGGCAATGCCCCGTGAGGAAACCCGTAAGAACGCGGAGCTTGTTCTTACTCAAGCCGATGCAGGCCTTCGATCTCCGTTGGTTATAATTTCCCAGGCAGATCTTGGCCTGCCGCAAACAGGGGAGAGAGTGAGTAGCAGAGTAGAGATCTCTTTGCCTACTCCTCCTTTCTAAGTTCTTCCAAGAGAAATCTTCAACCCCACTGAATCTCACCACCCACTAGTGATACCTAATCCCCTCTGTAATATGTCACAGAGGGTTTCTTCAAACTTCCCTCTAGCAATTATGACGACATCATCGGCATATCCCTGACAGGAAATGCCGAGGTCAGTCATTTTGCAGAGGAGCTTATCCACCTCTAGGCTCCACATTAGGGGTGACTCGAGTAGTGCTGGAGATGATGAATCGTGAACCCACAAACGTCTCTACCGTTCTTTTGAACAGCATCTCCTTCAACCACCTGGCTGTCGTACTGTCCACTCCCCTTCTAATTAGGGACTGCTAACCACCTCGTGAGAGTTGTTATCAAACGCGCCTTCTATGTCCAGAAAGGCACAAATGGCCGTTTTCTTGGCATCTAGAGTCATCTGGATTACGTCTGTCAGGTGATACAGGGCAGTATCCGTCGAACTCCCCGCCCGGTATGCATGCTGACATGGGAGCAAAGGCACCCTCTCCAGAACCTCTGTCCTAAAGTAGTTGTCCACGCCTTCTCTATTGTCTTTAAACGAAAAGACGAAGCAGATAGGCCTGAAGAACTTGGGCAGGGTGGCGTCCCTTTTCCCCACCTTGGGGATGAACACCACCCTAGCCCTTTTCCAAGGTCTCGGTACATGCCCGAGCTATGTATCTATATGGTATACAAAGTTTAAAGAAAGTCGTTGGAAGTCATTCATAAGAAAATCGCGAGAAAAAAAAAGAATTGAGTAAAGAAGACACTCTCCCAAATGGTATATTTTAACCGAAACCTTATAGTGTCAGATGCGGGGGTGCTCTTCATGGAATTTGAGTTTCATATGGATTTTTTGTTTTTGTGTTATTTTCTCAAAAGACCATTTCGCTAAAATCACTATAATGGGATCCGACAATAAGTTATCTGTCAAAAGTCTTCAACCGGACGTACCAATTTATTGAAAGAATATTTCACTTTTATACCACTCTCGAAAACAGGTATAACGATTTTCATATTAAACACTCGATTCTAACCACACCGTATGATAAGCTAAAACTTTTATTTGCAGTATTTTTTCAAAAATTCATTTAAGGCAGCTGTCTTGTGGGGAGAAGGGCTTATGCTTTCGGCTGGAGTGCCATTTTAGTTTATTTTACGATTCTAGCATCAATTTAATATAAAATAGAATTAAATGTGTTGCTAGATTTCGGAGTTTGAAGAAATTAAGTTACTCTGGATATGCGACTTTAATAAACAGTTTCCAGCGATTTTCACCGACAGATATCACTAAACTTGGTTGCTAACACATTTGTTTGAAACTTATTACTTTATGAGGTTACTCTTGGTTAGAAGAAGGGTTCCGATTGTACCAATACTTTACAGGACCGCTAGATCTTCACTCACTTCCAAGTTAACCGAATTTAAAAACTTATTAACCCCCTTAGCTAATAATAAAATAATTTGTAAAAGCAAACAAATTGCTGGGATATAATAGTTTGTTTGTTGTGTGTTTTACGAATACCTGGAAGGTTTCAATAGAAAAATAGTCAAGTACTTTAAAAATGTAATTGATTTTCTGCTTTATTGTTTGTTGGAAAATTTGTTTCATCAGCTATATGGCGGTGAGGTTAGCGTGAAGTTGCGTGAGACCACAACCAACGGCGGAGCACCTGGGCGCGCTACAGTATAGCACATAGAGTAGTTAGAACACTAATTGTAGTATCATGTATAGTGGAGACCACAGCGGACACCGGCGAATATATTGAAGGGTCGGGCAGCATATGTGTGTATTTTGTGTATACTATATGTATATATAGCAGTTCAGCCCAGTACTAGAGAGAGAGCTTGAGTATACAGACGGCCAAATGTCACCCGTACCCTCCTGACGGCAGTGTGGTTGCCTGGAGGACAATCTCCACAATACACACACACACACAAGACAATTACAGTGTCAGATAGGTAGGTAGTGTACAGACAGCCCTTCTCTCTATGAACATGTGTACTGAACCGTATGACAAGTGCTCTACAATGTTCGTGAAAAATATTGTTACCAGAACTGAACACGAGCCAACAATTATTTAAAGCACCAACAGAACCAGTATGATGGTTTATTTACCTAAAAATGTTTATTCACCAGAAAATATCGACATCTTCTATTATAGGTTTGTAGGAGAAACAAGCAAAGATTTTAATTCAATCTGGTATTTTAGTAAACATGTCCATATCATCAGAAAATATTTATATTTGCGTTTATCAATTGATGAACTAGAATTTTTACAAAACAAAAAAAAAATTATCCGAAGAGAAAAACTTGACAGGTGACATGGTTTCACCTGCATTTAATGGACAAATCTGTCTTCAAGCGAGGCGGGTGTTGGTGTAGTGGTTATGAGCATGACCTTCAAAGTAGGAGGTCCCAGTTCGAGTCCCGCTTTATAACTGATAAATTTTATTTTCATTTAAAAAATGTTAATGGTAAATTAGGTGCTTCCGCCTCCCGTTCCACGACACCTAATTTGGTAGTCAGATCAGAGATACTTTCCTGATCCTAAAGATATAGAGATATTTCATTATACTATCACGGAAAATATCTCTGATGCTTTTCAGTTCTGCGGATCCAACCAAAACAACACTTGGTAGTTAGATGTTAAGCCTGGTTGAAATGCTAGGCATTACTTTGCTTTACTTTTTATTGGCAGTCAAAATCTACTTACTGAATTCACAGGAAGCCAAAATCACTTGTATACGGTTCTCGATCAACAATCTTTGTGTCATTAACTTTTCTAACTACTGATCCCCTAATCTTGAGCCAAATCAAGACCGGATATAGAGCTTATAATGGAGTTGATGAGGAGAGAAATTGTGATAAATTAATTAGACGAGATATGAAGACACTGTTATAATATAGCTATAACTTTACACTAACTGCACTGGACAACTGGACTAACTGGACACTGACTGCCAATGATTTTATAGAATAAAGGGTGAGAGTAGAGTTATGACACGATGTGATGTATATGGTTAAATCTGATAGATAGATAATGTCTAGATCTCTCATTGGCTTATATACAGTTCCCCACTCTAGCCTGCTTAAGTGAGAGAGTACCAGAGAGGGCCTTTTTTCTCTCGGTTGGGCCTGTGTTCTCTCTCTTGCCGTTACAAGCTGGTCAGGAAATTATAGGGGTATTATCGTTATTTCATAGAATTTTTGTATTTTTACTTCTTATACATTATTAATTTAGGTTTCTTTCATAAAAATTGAGTTCTAACAGGGTAGGCTGGTATGTCTTTCATCGATGCTAAATCCGCTTATAAAGTGACAAGCAGTACTAATAGGGAAGTGTATCATTAGAAGTCTTGGGAGAAGATTCAAGAAATATTTTTATTACGAGGGTGGTTTGAAAAGTTCTCGGAATGTACTAGAAAGAAGTGTCTTACCTCGGTGGGACTGCTTTTATTTTTCAACATAGTCTCCCTGTAGACTAATGCATTTGGTCCAGCGATGTTCCAATGCCTTTATCCCATCTCGAAAATGAGATTCCTCCAGGCCTGCAAAGTACCTCTCCAATTCGGCTGTCAGTTCTTCCGTTGTAGGAAATCTCCGTCCACCGAGGAAAATTTTCAGCTTGGGGAAGAGATGAAAGTCTGATGGTGCCAAATCAGGTGAATAAGGTGGATGTGGCAACAATTCGTACCTCAGTTCATGAAGTTTTGCCATGGCAATAACACTTGTGTGCGGGCGGGCGTTGTCCTGATGAAAGATGACTTTCTTCCTTGCCAAACCAGGCCTTTTTTCGCGTATCTTTTCCTGTAGTTGGTCTAGGAGGTTTGCATAGTATTGCCCCGTAATTGTTTGGCCAGTAGGAAGATAATCTATCAGCAGAATGCCTTTTGCATCCCAGAAAACTGAGGCCATGATCTTTCCGGCCGAACGTTACTGCCTTTGCTTTCTTTGGTGGTGGTAACTCAGCATGTTTCCACTGCTTTGACTGCTGTTTTGTCTCTCGGGTATAATAGTGGACCCAAGTTTCATCTGTAGTCACAAACCGGCGCAAAAAATCTTGTTGGTTGCGCTGAAAACGGGCTAGACTTTGTTCGGACGTTTCCAATCTGGTGCGTTTATGGTCCAATGTCAAGAGCCGCGGCACCCATCTTGCTGATAATTTTTTCATTCCCAATTCTTCGGTTAAAATGTGTATTGGCTATTTTAGTATTACTAAATGCTCATATATTGGCTATTTAGTATTACTAAATGGTTCGTCTTTTTTTAGATTATGAATGGACTACACTTTTAATCTGTTTAACATCTCTAAAGACAGGTAATATACAAGAATTATTACAATAGATAAAATATTTTTAAAATCCTATTAAAGAAGGCATGTTACAAGTAATATTAGCCAAAAAACAAATCTGGTGTGACTCACATACTTTCCCTAACTGGGAAATGGCAAATTTTCTCCACACGTAAATTCTTATTAGTGTTTAAAAACCGTCGGCATTTTAATGGAGAAAATCACACACACGAAAAAACTGAAAAACCTATTCAGTAAAGTCGCACTTCCGGTCACCCGATTTTCTTCAAACTGAGAATTTTGGCACCTTATATAATTCTAAATAATATTATTTAGTTGAAAGAATTGTATTATAGCACATTGAGGGAACTGAAATAGCACAATAGAGGAAAACATAATCCCAATCCTTCCACCAAAAGTCCCCTTAAATGAATTCAGTTGATATATCAAGTTTAAAGAAAATCGTTGGAACCATTTAAGAAGAAATAGAAAACTAAAAATTACTTTCAGTAAAGCGTAATTCCGGTCATCCGATTTTCTTCAAATTCACGATTTGAAGAACATATTGAATTTTAATTAATATTTTGTGGGTGATTACATCGTATAATAACTGAAATAGCAGTTTAGAGAAGCCATCCCTCCAGAAAGTGCACTTACATGAATTTTCCTGGAGAAATGTTAGTAATAAATGTTGTAGCTCATTGCATGTATATTCGGTATTCCAAGTTTTAAAAAAAAAATCGTTGGAGCCGATTTCCAAAAAATGACAAAAAACTGAAAGAAAAAAATCAGTAAAGTGGCACTTCCGGTTGATAGATTTTGGCCGAAATCTTCGTGTCTGATCCTGTTGATGCTGTCTAAACGGAATACCAAGTTTGAGCTTGAATAACAACTTCCTGCATATTTTAGTTTTTGTGATATTCTCTTCACACACATTAACCCTCCCCCCCAACAATCTCTACACACATACAGGCATTTTCTAAAAGCCATTTCATTGGATTCAGGAGGGACCTGAAAATGTGTATTTCCGGTGAAAACTCAATTTAAAAAATCTGGCACGATTGCAATACCGAATACTTCCTCTTACGATTGCAATACGAATACTTCCTCTTACTATATTATCAGTAATTTCCTTGTGGCAATGTCGAAGAGTTGTAGGTAAGAACTGGGGGGTTACTCCCAAGATGATGTTCTGGATTTATTGAATGGTCATATGCGGCTTTGGTGTGGTGGCGTCGCATTGAAACACGATCCGCTAGGCAGCTGCTGGAAGATATCCAACGCTTGGCTTGTCTGGCGGTGACTGGTACGTTTCGGACTACACCGATCGCATCCATGGAGACTTTGTTAGGAATTCCACCTCTCTTTGTGGAGGTGAAAAACCAGAAAATGAAAGCCTGTCATAGAATTAAACAGGCAGGTTTTTGGCAGGGTAAGCGGATATGGTCATACTACCATTTATCGCGAGATCTTTTAAGGATTCCCATTACAGGTTTCCCTTCTGACAGGATGTTCAAGACTTTTGTCTTTGGTCATCCCTATAGGATTAGGTTGCCTTCTAAGGAAGACTGGTTAACCCTGGGTCCGTCTGGGGTGATTCCTGAGAATTATCTCCGATGTTACACGGACGGTTCCAGGATGGATGGTAGGTTTGGGGTGCCGTCTATTTTGAGACGGGAGATCATTTGGTGGTGCCTCTTGGTGAGTGAGCCACCGTTTTCCAGGCTGAAGTATATGCAATTCTTTGTTGTATTTTGGATGAGAGGGTGTGCTTAACACTAATTTAAAAGATGTTTGTATGTATCTGTTTGGACAGCCAGACTGGTTGAAGGCGCTTAGCTCATGGGTCTTCACTTCCAGATTGGTGTTGGAATGTTCTAAAAGACGAAGATTTTTTCCCTGAAGCATGTGCTTGCGGTCTGGATTCCAGGTCATGGGAATCTTTGGGAATGAGGACGTGGCTTTGCCAATCAGGCGCCTCTCTCACTTTCATTGGTCCAGAGCCTGCTGTTGGTGTGTCTTCTGGCACATGTTTGTCATGCTTCCAAACGTGGATGATCTCACAGCACTCATCTTTACGGATGAGTGCTGTGGGTTGTCGGCAGTCTAAGATGCTCATTGGGAGTCCGGACGGCGCTTTGAGTAGCGGGGTTCGATGCCTTTCACGGACCTCTCTCAGGCATCTGGTTGGCTTCCTCAGTGGGCATTATGGCTTCAGGAGACATCTTTATACAATGGAACTCATGCCTGACCCCTTTTTTAGAGTTTGTGAGACGGAGGAGGAAACACCCATGCATCTAATGACGGATTGTTGGGGCTGTGAGGAGATTAGGTTTAGGACCTTCGGCCGGAATAGGATATCGATAGAGGATCTTAAGCTATATGTCCTTTTAAGGTTTTGGTCCGATTTGTTCGGTCTGTGGTGAAACTTTGTTCCAGACCCAGTAGTTATTATTCTTTAGGGGTAGCTATATGAGCCCAGGGAGGCTTTGGATAGGGTTTTTGCCCTCCCCTTCCTTGAATAATAATAATAATAATAATAATTATTATTATTATTATTAGTAAGAGAAAGTAAGAAAGTGCTACTTATTATTACTCCAATTCAATGCAAATACTCCGATCTTGTCAAATTCGAAATTGAGTTTTTTATTGGACATACATGTTTCAAGGATCCCTTGTATACGAATAAAAACTGGTCTGAAACACTCACACGACTTTTACTACTGCAGTCTTTTGTAGTTATAACTAACAAATTTTTCTTCAAACTTATAATTTATACTAAATTTATACTTGCCATGAATTTTCTCTGAACTTATTATAAAACCACTTTTCTTCTGAAAAGAGCATATCCTCTCCCACTCCTTCCTTAAATGAAATTTCTCAGAAAAAGTTTCAGATAAAAGTGATATATGTCTGTATAGTTAATACACAAAGTTTAATGAAAATTGTTGGTGTCATTGCAGAGTAATTTGCAGAAAACTGAAAAAAAAAAAAAAAAAAAAAAAAATTGTTCAGTAAATACGCACTTCCGGTCAACCAATTTTCTTCAAACACAAAATTTTGGTAATATATTTAATTCTAATTAATATTATATGGGATGATAGAATTGTATAATAAATTAAAACAGTGCTTTAGGGAAAAGCAAAATTCTACCCCTCCCACAAAACTAACCTTTAACGAATCTTTCCGGAGCAAAGTTTTAAATAAAAGTTGTAAGCTGTTTCGTACGTGTAATTGATGAACTAAGTTTAATGAAAATCGTTGTAGCCATTTTTGAGCAAGTCTCCAAAAAAAAAAAAAAGGTCAAAACGTTCAGTAAAGTGGTACTTCCCGAAAGACGGGGGTTGACCGAATTTGACCAAAATATGGTCAGGTCCTTTAGTGGAACGTAAACTAAATATGAAGTTCTGTATTATAACAACTCTACTATCTGCTTGTCTAAGTACTTGTACGCCTTCCGTAACTGTATTTATGTTAGAACAATAGAGAACACTGTATGTATGTTAGAATATATATATTTCTGTAGAAATAATGTTTTTCTCTCTTTTTATTCATTTACAACGCGCTAGTGCGCACAAGCAAATCTGATGATATTGAATAAAGATAATAATAATAATAATAATGGAAAAAAAAAACTAAACGAGTGGAGGAGCTACCCAGTGGTAGCACTCCAAATCACTCACTGTCACTTGTTGAAAGAAGATCTGGAGGCCATTGACGTTTTACACAACGAGAGGGATTGTCCGGGAGGGATTGAGAGGAGAGATTTCTGGCTAAAGGGTTTACATGGTAGGACAGATTTCTATGGATTTTTTTACAAGAAGAGGAAACAACATCGGTCACGTATGGGATATTAAGGTCGTTGTGGATTGTAAGGTTCGAGACAATGTAAGGAGCGTTAACAATGGCGCGCAGAATTTTTCATTGAAGAGAATGGATTCGTTGAATATTGGAACGCTTCGCAGAGCCCCAAAGTTCTATTCCGTATGTCCACAATGGTTTTAAGACTGATTTGTATATTTGTCGAGTATTTAAAACCCCGCTAATTTAATTTGCTTAGATTTCCTGTAGCAGTTTAGTTTGGAAGGCCGCCATGCGAACTGTGCTGTTCTATTCATGGGTTATTAACCCTGGATTATTTAAACTTCATGTTTATAATAATTTCTTATCACGCTTTAAGTGTGTAACATTTTTATATTATTTGTATTATGTTGGCTGAAACTTTACAAAGCCTCTAATTGTGCCCAGCTCAGGCACTATTTGTCTTACCTTCAGCGAATCAAGTTCATCCATTTGGCGTACGAACACTTCTGTCTCTCCGCCAAGAGAAGCGTCACTTTAACTTTAACTCTGTCTTGTGTGCCAGCCATTACTATGTATTAATAACTTGTTGCACTTTATCTCGCCTCTATGTGTGTGGCGTTATCAGTTTTGTAGGCGTTTTGTCGCTGGAAGTTTCTTTTTTGTGCCTAACAGCTCAATTCACTTCAGCTACTGCAGTTGTACAATTTTAAAGTCGATTCTATCTCTGTTCTGAGGAATCGTTATTTAACCAAGTTGGGCTGTTGGAATACTTCAACCTGATTTCAGCTAATTCATTCTCGCAACACATATTACTACAAAACAAATACCAAGCTTGGTACTGGTAAAGATTCAACTTATTGGGTAATGTAGCGCTTATTCTCTATATTTATTAATTACTATTATTTATTATCATATTTTCTTATCTCTTTCGAGCTACTTACCTTTACATATTCAAGTGTTGCATTTTAACCATAACTCTTGGCAAGACCTTTGTGCAGAATGGTTAAATTCACTTCAATTTGACTACTAACAGGTTCTTCACTTACTACAAGGTTGAAACCAGGTAATTACGCTAGGTATATTTCGTAAATACCTTCCATTTAATATTTTTGCCATTCTATTGGGCATCTTTTACTTGTGCCAGTGTGTAAAACTTTCTATTAGTTTTCAGCTAACCTCACCCATACTCACTTATTTGGGTATTTTACTGCTTTAGTTTCTTGTAACCACTTTAAGCTGATCAACTTGAGTTTTTTGCTTACTAATAGCGTTTCTTCATTCCAGAACTAAGCACCTTTTTTATACGAGAATAGCTGTTTCGCCTGGCAAGCCCCACTGCAACTGCACATAATTCTTCACATTATCTGGTCAAGGTTAAGGTATATTTCTTTTACCTATTCATTTCTGGTTCTATTTAACAACTATTTCGTTGTATAGTTCAATCCTTCACTGCGAAGGTGTATCCGTACCTTGACCCACTCACTTACTTTCTATTTTGTGACCACTTGTCTTCAGTTATAACTATTTCGCTAATTTCTATTTAATTTTCATTATTCAGGTTAACTCCTGATGGTCCTCCGATCTGGAAATTGACACCCGCCTCATGGAAAAGGTCATGGAACTCGCTGCCAGACTTAGAGCCCGTCCGTTTAGCCTGTAAGCTCGAGCCTGCTGGCTTGGTGTATTTTCTCCATGGCGACGCTACCACAATTGCTTCCAATTGGGCTATAGATAGCATCAAGCCTATTCTGCTCTAAGCTCTGTGCGGAGCGTTTGAAAATAATACTGTATCGTGGACATTGAAGATTCAAGATCTTAATAAATAGTGATTTCTTTGTTTGTTAATTCTTGATGGTGTTTTTTTGTTACCCCGTTACCCCCCAGGTCTTCATTCCAGGTTTCTTTACTACTGGACGTTAACTTTACCGCACAATATTAGTCGTTTGTTTAGTAAAGTCAGTTTAGATCTGTTGTCAAGTACTCTTTTAAGCAGTCTAAAGCGGCTATTCAGTTCTTGTCGTTTCAGTCTAGTGTGAGGATTCCATATCAGGCGTTTGCCTATATACAGCCCAAGGTAGCGGACAACATTAACGTGAGGAAAAGGAACTCCATTGTAGTATATTGGGGCTCAGTAATTTTTCTTGGAGTAAAAGTGATATTTTCACATTATTGTTGGTTTAACTTTATTCTCCAGTTCTTAAACCATGTTTCCAGGGAAGGAAGGTGGGACTGAAGGTTTCTTTGTTGATGTTACAGTCTTTGTGAACTGAAAGAATAGACAAATATATAGATTTATATCAGCGAATTTTGAAATTTAAAGAATATTTGTTCAGAATACCAACAGAGTAATCAAAGCGAAAGACGTGGCGGTTTACACACCAGATTTTTTTATTACAATTAATTTTTAACAAAAGAATTGCTATAATTCTAAATTATAAGAAAATCCGTTTAAAAAAAAGTGCAAATTTATAGATTAGGTTTCTGATATCTTTGTTTTCAATTTCACCTTTGGAAATCACTTTTTGATTAAAGTTGGAATGCTGACGTTTAGGGAATTCTGAGAGATCAAAGAATGAGATTAAATTCAAACTGCCTTCACAAGTTTATTAGGGGCTTGACCGTGTGCGCTTTCATACAATGTATCACAATATCCACTAAGGCATTCCTATAAAAACTAACAATTTAATTAATAAACGAAAAAAATATAACTTCCTTTGGTTAATAGGACTTTGACTATAGTATCATCTTCATTATGTACTTATCATTGTAAACTAATAAAATTTAATTATTATCTAAAAACTATATCAAGAAGTAAATATAAAATTAAGAATGCAAATATTTCAACGAATCTAAAAAAAATGTATTACATCATGTAATTTTTGAAGAGAAACTCAAATAACAACAGATTTAATAATACTTTTGCTTTCAACAAGATAATAATATCCAACAGATGGCCGGCAAATAAAGTTCTTATCTTGATGAATATGTCATGCAATGTTCCAGTTATATAGAAGTTAATCATAAAGAGATTTTTAGTAAACCTATATAGATTTATATAAAAACGCGCGATAAAATAATAAACTACAGGTATCCTAATTTAATATTTGCACTATTACTTTCTCTTATTCCTAGTAAGAGGAAGTATTGTAATCGTGTCAAATTTTCGATATCGAGTTTTTACCGGAAATATCCGTTTTGAGGAATGGATGAAAAAAGTACAAAAAGTGGTTTTTAGAAAATGGTGTGTGTGTGTATGTGTGTGTGTGTGTATGTGAATAACATAGCTCAAAATCGAAAAACCGGAGAAAGTTGAAACTTGATATTCCGTTTAGGTATCACCTTGGGATCTGACAGTACGTTATCTGTCAAAATTACTCAGTCAGAAGTACCACTTTACTAGCTGTTTTTTTTTCCTTTTTTTTTGCAATTTTCTCAAAAATGGCTCAAACGATTTTCTTGACTCTTAGTACATCAACTACACATACAAAGAGCTACAACTTTTATTTGAAACATATCTCTGGAAAAATTCATTTAAGGATATTTGGGGGGAGAGAAGGTGTTACGGCTTCCACTAAAGTGCTATTTCAGTTTATTAGACAATTCTGTCATCTAAATAATGGTTATGAAAATTAAATAGTCGTTGAAATTCCGAGTTTGAAAAAAAAATCGGATGACCGGAAGTGCGTTTCTTTACCTCTTTACTAAATAATTTTTTCACTTTTTCGCAATTTTCTCAAAAATGCCTCCGACGATTTTCTTGAAACTTCGGATATTTACTACGTATACAAAGATCTACAACTTTTATTTGAAACATATCTCTGGGAAAATTCATTCACGAGTACTTTTAGGGGAGGGGTGGGGTTATGTATTTTCTCTAAAGTACTAACATAATTGTTGTGATGGTTGGTTCCGCAGAGCTGGAAAGCATCAGAGACATTTTCCGTGGTAGCCTGCTTCATTTTTTGGTCATTGACCGGTTTCGGGCGTTCGCAGTCTTCAGGATGCGTTTTTCAGACAGTGTAACAACATAGACTTGCACAGGTGACTGGTGTTTATAATTGATTGTTTGTTGTTTAATTGAATTGTTTTTAATATACTTTAATACTTTACTACCTCACAGCGAAAGGAACACGCTCGCCGTATCGCTGTGGACATAATAAAAGACATACAAAAACAACAACCGCTCAGTAACACAGACGGAGAAGAAGAAAGAACTGCCGGTAGAATAAGGAAAAACTCAAAGACAATAACCTCATAGTCACAAAAGCTGATAAAGAGAAACACTGTAATAATGACACACGACACTGCTTAAACAAAACACTAAAATTCATAAACAACACTACATATACACAACTCAAAAAGGACCCAACAAAAAACTTCCAACAACAAGTAAAAACCGCTCTAAAAAAAGCAAATCTAGTAGTTCCACCCCGCGAAACCTTCAAGTACACATATATGAACCCTACAGCACCCATTCTAAATGCACATTCAAAAATCACAAACCCAATATCCCTGTCATAAACTATACAGCTGCATACTAATGACACCAGCATACAAACTGACACAGCATCTGGCGAAAATAATAGAAAACAAAGTAAAACTGACGACACTTTCAATATTAGAAACACACAACACCAATACATTTAACTGAGAATATAAGACTCACTCCAATTTCCCTTTTATTATCCCTCGATATTACCAACCTAGACACCTCCATCTCAATCACGGACACACTGGACATAATGAAACAGAAGTTGAAACAAGAAGAATCCACGCAATTCATTCACCAATTCACGAACCTAAGTTACACTACAACGACACACAACTAGTTTAGATTTAACAACAAGTTCTACCTCGCCACCGATGGCCTGGGAATGGGGTACCCCACGTAAGCTATCCTATCGGAAATATTTATACAAAACATGGAAGAAACTTACCAAAACTGAAAGAGGAGTTCGGGATAACATTTTATGCACGATACGTGGACGATTCCTTCTTCATGTTGGAAAATGACATAGACATAGACAAATATTACATTACCTTAACAACATAAACCAGAAAATAAAATTCACGTACGAAAAAGAAACTAAACCACACCCTCAACTTCTTAGACCTAAAATTCACAAGAAGCAATAATAAACTGGAATACGGAATTCACACTAAATCAACACCTCCGATGCTATCGTACCGCACAAATCCAACCACCCTACCCATCGCAAACTAGCTGCACTTAGACATCTGACGAACAGACTTAAATACACACCCCTTACACCCGCGAATCACACACAGGAATTGCAGACAATATGCAACATAGCTGAGAAACATGGGTACAATGCGAATATCATTAATAAACTCCTCAAAAACGAACCACACCACCGAAATAGGACTGACAAAGTAACAATATACAAATTCGCCACATTCATATACATCGGAAGCCACACATACAAACTCACGAATTTTTACAAAAAAACTGGGCATCAAGACATATTTCAGAACAAACAACAATTTAGGCAAAAAAATCCGCACTCATACTGAGATTCTGACGTGTATGACAGCGGTGGGGTTTACGAGTTGAAATGCCCGGACTGCAACAACATTTACGTGGGGCAGACAGGCAGAAAAATCAGGAAACGATTTACCGAACATATCAGATCATACAAGTACAACAAAGTTGACTTAAATTATGCCAATCACCTAAACACAAAAACAAACACAAACCGATGAAATCACTACCACGATGAAACTAATACATCCTGGCCATAAAGGGCGACGACTTGACATAGTAGAACAACTCAAAATATATAAACACAAGACACAAAACTTAATAAACGAACAGACAAAATTTACCAGTGAACCATTATTCAAAACTCTCTTCCAACAAAAGCAATAGAAACGCAATTACAAGTGCAAACATTATACATGCACCAAGTAGTTCTTAAACAGATTTTAGATTTAGTTTAGTTTTAAATCTGCTAGTTTTATATATATATATATAAATTAAGTATGCATGCCTACTTGGATGATGTATATGAATGTTGTGTAAAAAGGTGATATATTGAGTGGAATGCATAACAAAAAACTTAATTATAAAAAACCATATTTAGGTACACATGCGTGCGTGGATGGCGTATGTGAATTTTGAGTGAAAAGTGAAATATTGACTGGAATACATAATTACAAAAATCGCTTAATTTTAAATTGTGTTAGATCAAATCGTTATTTAATATAATTTTAAATTTATTTTTATTAAAGTAATTAATTGTAAAGTGAATCTACCTCCAATACCAGAGTTTAAAAATTAGACCCCCACGTGCTGTTTCCATTTTAAGGAAAATTTGCCCCTTTAACAACCCACACACGTGTTTCTTCCCACCCAGTTACCATCACCATAACCCTTGACCTAGTTTAAGAGTTTCGTTTTAAATACAATTAAAAACACCAGTCAGTGTGTAAACTGAATTTGCTCTGTGCAAGTCTGTGTTGTCACACTGTTTGAAAAACTCATCCTGAACATGGGTGAACGCCCGAAACCGGTCGATGACCACCAAATGAAGCAGACTACCACGGAAAATGTCTCTGATGCTATAATAGTTAATTATACAATTCTATCATCCAAACAAAATTAATTAGAAATAAATAGATGGCGAAAATTCCGAGTTTCAAGAAAATTAGTAAACCGGAAGTCTTTTTTTATTGAACATTTTTTTTTTCAGTTTTCGCAAATTTCATTAACTTTGTTACACTAACTATAAAATTTGTCAATTATAATTTTGAGAAAGGGAGTAAGAGTAAGTTGTGTGAGAGTTTCACACCAGATTTTTTTTTTTATTTTTTTATTTACGAATATGCTCTTTAAAACTGATCAAAAATTTAATAATAAGTAACAACAAAATCTGTTATGCACCACTCATAGTATTTTTTGATACTGTAATTTAAGTAGTTATAATTGAAAAATTTCCCTCTACCTTATAATTTTCACTAAATGTTCAGTTTCTTTTTATGTTTTATCCTTGGGAGAATCTAAACATAATACAAAGATCTTTTAGGTTTCCGCGGCCATTTTCATGAAAAATATTTGAGTTTCTGGGTTGAAACCGCGTCAGTGGTTAGCCTTATTGGCTTTCAAGTTGTAACGTGCCTGAAGAGGTTCATTGCAACATGTGAAACGCCAGTTTTGTAGTGAACATCTAAATCGGTCTCAATCCGGAAACTCAAGTGTTTCGTTTTAAGTTTAAGAGTTTCGTTTTAAATACAATTAAAAACACCAGTCAGTGTGTAAACTGAATTTGCTCTGTGCAAGTCTGTGTTGTAACACTTTCTGGAAAACGCATCCTGAAGATGGGCGAACGCCCGAAACCGGTCGATGACCACAGAATTGAAGCAAGCTACCACGGAAAATGTCTCTAATGCTCTGATGATAAATTATTACAACTAAAACAACAAGAACACTACCAATAAACATCGAGCTATACGCCAAAAGCCAAACTGTATATAATATTTAGAGATTGCAAAAGACGTTGGATTGAGTGCTAAATAGATGTTAACTTAAATAATGGACGTAAGGTTAACAATAAAAATATTTAGATATTATGAAAAGTACTGATATGAGTATTACAACGTGCCAGTCCAAAATCAAGATAGATCAATGTGGGAAAATTTGTGAACCCTGTTAGCAAAGAATGCCTAAATTTACATTAATAACCTACCAATTTATTTACATCAGGAAGCTACATTGAAACAAATGGCAATAGAATAACAATTATAACCATTAGACGAGAAATTAAATAGTGTATTTTGATGGGCTATGTCACATTAAATCTGAATACGTTCTGTAACTCGATGAAAATTTTGCATACTTCGACTGATTGATGTTCTCATATAGGATTTTCATCTAGAGTTACCGTTACATGATGACGCTGTTCTTTCAAGTTGTTAGACAAAGGAAGAAAAAACTTTTAAAAGCCATCCATCTTATCCTACAAATCTTTTGTGGGGTTTAAATCTAGTAAATGAAATTCCTTTCTTTTTGTTTTGGCTTTGTCGAAAAATCACAAGAGACAGGTCGATGACCACAAAATGAAGCAGGCTACCACGGAAAATGTCTCTGATGCTTTCCAGCTCTGCGGAACCAACCACCACAACAATTAAACAGAATATTTGCAGAGAACCACTGCAGAAACAACTAGACAGGATCATAACTAAAATATAATGTAGAAATTTCGAAATAACGCTTATTCTGCAAAAAAAAAAACATTAATCTTATTATATCTGAAGTATTTTATGGGAAGGTGATATAAAAATTGGATTCAGCATTTACTAAAGATGAATAAAGAATTACATTTCCAAATGCTAATAAACAAAGCATTAATAATCAAATGACAACGACCCCAGAGCAATTTATAGATTTAGAAAATGGATTTGCTAAATATTCAGAAAGTAGAAAAACGACTAATCATGAAAATGAAAAAATGTCACATTTCACGGAAGGAGGGAATTGAAAATAATAGGATATTGACATGGTAAAATAATTTTAACAAATACACACGTACTCAAATAAAAACCTAATATGCTTTTGTAGATGGTATAACATAAAAAGAAAACACATAGTTTTTGCTAGTCATACCCTTTCTATGTTAGATATAAGAAGTAATATAAAATGGAACTTACCTCTTTTTAGTGTTGTTTGTAACTGGAACTAAAACAGAATTATAGGGGTGTAAAATTTTCTTCTAATACCTCTGTCTCACTCTTCTTGTAGTAGACATTAAGGAGGACATGAAGTTTGTACTGTAGTGGAATGTAAAGAGATGAAGAGGTAAAGAATATCAGGCCATCTCTGTCACTGCAAAATATATACACACATACACACAGCACGGTATATAAATGATGCACTAGTAGGTCGTATCGTTCGGTTTACCGCTTTACGAGGTCCCCGAGGACGTGGCTAATTCTTGGCGACCCCAGGCATCACGCCAACTTACTCCTCAACGCTGCTATCAACTTCTTCTTACAAGCCCACGTATTCATAATAAACCTGCCATATGCCGCCCCCTTCTATACGAAATTTTATACAATTATCTAACATATTTCAAAAAATAAAAGTAGGAATCATTAACTCTATAGTTGAATTAAATTAAACCAAATCACTTCTTGCATAAAATAAGAAAATAATTGGAAAACTTTTACCTATGAATAAATTTTAAGCTAACTTGAAACTATTCTAAATGAGAAAAGAATTATACAATCGAAAAGCCTACTTAGAGAAATATTTGAATTGACCTGACGCAGGATGATGAAATCTGCTGAATAACATTGTGATATAAGAGGCAGTACCACCGAATCATGGAAACAAAATAAAAAAAACCGGATATTTCCGGTGAAAACTCAAAATCGAAAATTTGACACGATTTCAATACTTCCTCTTACTAGGAGTAAGAGAAAGTAATTGCAACAAGATCTATCTTTACAAAATACTATAAAATTAAATACAGCTTTTTTCGTCAAGAAAATTAGCCTAGCCACATCGCCAGGTTCGTCAGTGCCGTGCGGCAATTCCAAACTAACAACACTAAACAACACAGCACTTACAAAGATACTGCCTAACTTTCAAAGATGATGACGCCAGTTTACAATATACTGATACACATAACTGCAACATTTGTTGATGGTTAACAATTCCATAATATTTTCAACTGTATAAAAAGCTTTTTAAAATATCCTACTACTTCAATTCACTTACTGCTTGGACTATCTTATTGAGAATACAGAGTCAACGAATACAAAATTGTCCTCAATCACAATAAGATGGGGGATAGACTAACAGTAAATTTTAAAAACGAATAAACAACTTCATCAGCATATCTAGCACTAAACATAGGGCAGAGCCTGACTTGAAATAAGTATATTCACAAAAAAAGAAGTTTCAGTAATAAGAAGGCACATAATCATGAGACTATGAAAATTATTTTCATTAACAGGCAAACAGTCTATATGGCGTTACTGCAATCAGCATGGATAAGATGAAAAGGGGGTTGAAACTGACGAAAGTATCACATTCTGTCTGAAATGTAGTATCAATCTCTGAAATGTGATTGATATATGCGAACAATCGAGGATACAAATAATAATTTTTTTTTTTGGCATCAAAACCTTCACACATATACATTGCATCAACTCACGAAACAACCCCAGTTTATCCTAGATTATATTATATTCTGAGATGATAATGATATTTTACAAGCGACCGATATAAGGGTAATGAGAGGCACACAATGTGTATCAGACCATTCCCTAATGAAAGGGTTCTTGTTTTTAAGCCTCCCAGAAGAATTGACCAAGAAGTTAGAGAGCAAACCATTTCTGGTAAATTTTGCGGGATTATGTATTCCCTTCAAAGACTATCGAAAAAGGGTGGTATTAGGCAGCATATGAGGCCAAGAAACAGATAATAACAAATGGTAGTAGGACGTAGATTTGGACGTCACAGTTTAACAAAAGAAACAAATAGGAACCAGTAACAATCGAGAGAAAAATCTGTGTATTAAAAATATAAAGTTTATTTTGAAGTAAGACGTGCCCTTAAAACTTAATCAATAAATATTTCGAAGCCTCGAAAGCCTCAAAAGGTAATAAAATATAGCCAGACTGGAAGACACAGTTTAAGCCTGATAAGAACGCCAATGATATTTGTCTATATTGCACATTTGATGATAGTCTGCAAGGTCAAGGATAACCTATCTCTCCAAAAGAAAGAAGAAGTGTATGTAAAAAGGAATAGAGGAATTTAGTGTCGTCAACCTTCAGTAGACTTTTGTGGCAGATTTATCAAAAAGAGGATAGAAGTTAAAATGGCATATCATCTTTCCGAGGAGCAGGCAGGTTTCAAAGCAGGAAGATATTGCAAGGAACATTGTCGTTTTAATGCCATTTTTAGAAACGAAAATAGCAAGCAGTAGAGCGCTTCACTTAATATTCATAGATATGAAAAAAACGTATGACAATGTGCTTCTTAAGAAAATTTGGGAAGCGCTCCAAAAAACAGGCAGAAGCCTAAGCCTTTTGCGCACCATAAAAAGTCTTTATAAATCTCAAGAGGCAGGTCGAAACGCAGGATTTCATAACTGCTAAATTTTCCCTGTAAAAGCTTGCAAATAACTCGGGTTTTCAATTAATAAAATGTGACGTGAACATTTTAAATAAACGCCAGTGCTGCTGAAACATGGTGAGGCCAGAGAACTATGGTTTATGCTCCCAGCAGATCAGCTTAGACGTGAAAAGAAAAATTTATCATGCCT
Source organism: Triatoma infestans (assembly GCA_011037195.1). Classification (NCBI taxonomy): domain Eukaryota; kingdom Metazoa; phylum Arthropoda; class Insecta; order Hemiptera; family Reduviidae; genus Triatoma; species Triatoma infestans. The sequence goes on along the minus strand of JAAEAF010001155.1, from coordinate 245,016 downwards.
TTGTAGAAAGTGTAGTTCTTTACGGTTCGGAGTATTGGACATTTCCAATCTAGTTAGAAACTAATCTTCTTGTAATGGAATTTGACTTCTGCAGGCGAAGCTGTAGAGTCTCTCGTATCAAGTAAATCTCTAACGAGGAAATAAGGCGTCCGTGTACAGAGGAGTACTAACATTATCCACGATATGGGAGACCTGGCGAATGTTGAAAGAAAAGATTCGGGCAAACGGGATATACTATCTGGTGCAAATATCCGGTGTGGGGAAAAATAGATTTTTATCATAGTTTTTTATTTAAAAACAAACAAAAAATATAAACATTGTTTCGAAAAAGTTACCAATTTTGTAAAACAATTTTTGGAAGCAAATTTACAATCATGGATCGGTAAATGTTTTGCCAATGTTGTGAGTTGTTTGCAAATATTTGCCTAATATACAAAATGATCTGCTTTAACTTACCCTAATACAACAAACTGGCAACAGAGTTATTATTCACCCGTAATTTTACAGGAAACTAACGGTTAATATGTGATAATCATTATACACTTCATTGTATGCAAAAATATTTATGCAACAATGTATATTCTTTGTTGGTGGACTTTATAGGGGAAGAGGACTAGTCACATATTTAGGGATCATAGCTGATCATCCCTGGCTAACTATATGAGCAAAACTTACAATCTTACCCAACATTAATACTTTTAGGGCAAGCACAGGAGGTTCATGAGTGCAATTACTGCAACTACTACTACTTCACTCACACTCCACCCATACACACAAACACACACACACACACACACACACACACATATATATATATATATATATACTATTTAGTAAATACAGGAGAAAAAAATAAAATATATATATATTGAGTTGAGATACCTCGGGTGAGCTCTGTTTATATTAAAAACAGCAAAAATATAAATTGAGTGGAAATATTGAATGGACTGTATATAATATATGTAATTGTTGAGCAAATGGGAAATTTAATATTTAAAAATTATATGGAAAAACGAAATATATAAATTCAATTTAAAAATATAGCAAATATTATTTATTATCACTTTCAATAAGCCAAAGGAATGGCGCTTACCTTGAAACGCAGAATCCTTGATACCAGTGTTGGCAGGCCTATGTGTCCTAGCTCATATCAGGGAAAAGAGGAGAGGTAAAAATAGGATAAGGAAATAATTATTAAGTGCCTCTAATTCTTGAGTCTTGACCAATACACTGCCACTTGGTGGATGATTGTAGACAATAATTAAATGGGCTCCAGAAGCTACACGGCAGGAAACCAACCGGAAGTCACGACAATGTGAAACTTATGCAGGCCAGAGAAAACCGAGCCACTAGTAGGTCGTATCGACTTATTACTCGACTCTGCTATTAACTTCTTCTTTCAAGCCCATGTATCATAATAAATCTGCCATATGCTCCCTTCAATACAAAATTTGATACAATTTTCTAACATATTTCAAAAAATAAAAGTAGGAATTCTACAGCTGAATTAAATCAAACCAAATCATTTCTTGCACAAAATAAGAAAAAAGTTGCTATGAATGAATTTTAAGCAAACTTGCAATTATTTTAAATGAGTGCTATGTGCTGAAAAGAATTATACAATCGAAAAGCCTACTTAGAGAAATATTTTGCATTGACCTGGCGCAGGATAGTGAAATCTGCTGAATAACATTGTGATATAAGAGGCAGGGCCACCGGATCATGGAAACAAAATAAAAATTGCAACAAGATCTATCTTTACAAAGTACTATAAAATTAAATACAGCCTTTTTCCGTCAAGAAAATTAGCCTAGCCACTTCGTCAGGGTTGTCGGTGCCCTGCGGCTATTCCAAGCACAGCACTTACAAAGATACTGCCTAACTTACAAAGATGATGACGCCAGTTTACAATATACTGATACACATAACTGCAACATTTGTTGATGGTTAACAATTCTATAATATTTTCAACTGTATAAAAAGCTTTTTATAATATCCTACTACTTCAATTCACTTACTGCTTGGACTATCTTATTGAGAATACAGAGTCAACGAATTCAAAATTGCCCTCAGTCACACTAAGATGAGGACAGAGCAACAGTAAATTTAAAAAAGGAATAATTAACTTCATCAGCCTATCAAGCGCTGAACATAGAGCAAAGACTAACTTGAAAGAAGTATATTACAAAAAAAGAAGTTTCAATAATAGGACAATTATGAAGGAGGCACAGAACGATAAGACTATGGAAACTATTTTCATTGACTGGCAAACAGTTTATATGGCGATACTACATCTTTATTATCGACTATATGAAGTGCTCCAATTCTGACACGTTTCCGTCTTAGATGCAAGAACAAGTTATATTTATTATTATCTTGGGTTTCACCTAATTCCACCAATAAAAAGATTTGGAAGGCGACTATCATCCATGTTTTGAACCATTTAACCATCCTAACAAGAATATCGTTTTCTATGCGACTGGTGCCTGTCTCTTCTCAAACGAAGTGGTTCGGAGTGTTACGAGCTAAATGGAAAATTGATTCATAAAACCTAGTACAACTTCCAATTTTTGACAGCATAAAGGACTCCATACTTCCAAGCAGTATAATAATATAGAAAGATAGAAAATTCTGTATTTATGCCAAATTACATATTACAGATGAGATTACAAGTGATAATTATTATCGGAGACCATTTTCCGTGATAGCCTGTTTCTTTTTGTGGTCATCGGGCGTTCGCCCATCATCAGGACGTTATTACACTGTTTAACCAAAAGATCCTGATGATGGGCGAACGCCCGAAACCGATCGATGGCCACAAAAAGAAGCAGGCTATCACGGAAAATATCTCTGATGTTTTCCAGCGCTGCGGAACCAACCATCACAACAGATAATTATTATTATTATATTATTTTTTTTTTTTTTTTTTAAATATAAAAGTTACTAAAATATGAATAAAACCCAAGTAAATAAATCACTTCAATTACAATCCATTTCTCATTATAATATATACTTATATTACGCATACTACTCATTGATTAGAAAAGACCTGATCTTTGAAAATTCTACCATAAATTTGTACAATTTACCCAATTGGTATTTAGTTTTTATTACCAGCAAGATTTTATCACCAGACCTATCACTAACAAATCACTACTTTGTGACAGAAAAGGCTGTAAATGCTACTTTCTAACCGCGTTATACACTGGACATTGGAGCTACAATGTGTTCTATGTTTTCGGGCTCATTCAAATTACAAAGGGTGCAGAGTTCATACTATTAATTAAATGCAATCCGCAATGTTTACTCTAGAGTTTGATTACCTTATCAGTCGAAATTCTTAATTGACAAACCAGCCTTATTCTATCTATATAAGTATCATAACATAAATATTGCTCTTTGACACCTAACTGACTAATATTTCTATAAATAACCGAGAAACTTGATTCAATAGCTCTTTGTACATCGAAAGATATCAAGTGAATTCTCCATTTCTCTAATAAAACTGTTAATTTCTTTGTAATATGTCCAGCATCGTTACAATAGACAATATAATTCTCACCAATAATAACTCGCAACTGTGAAAACCAATTCCATTCTATATTTCTATTCACATTGCTGTCAAGAACATTCAACCTATTAAAATACAGTTTTGGAATTCTTTTCTCATCCATATTAACTAGTCTGACCCAATCGGATAAAAAAATTTTAAACAATTTATACGAATTCAAATTTGTCGCTATTAGAATATAATAATTCAACAATTTATGTCCTAAATGCAGAGACGGGCATTTGTCCCTTTTTGCCCTCTCTAAGTCAGTCACTATTCTACACTCGTACGAGTAAGATATATACAGCACATGTTAGCACGCATTCCGCCTATACAGCTCAGACAGCTTCCGGTATCCTTTAGCATGAAAACCCAAGTTTGCCACTTCTGGTTTTCCTCGGGGTTAGTGTTAATAAGTAGGTCTCTTGTCGAGTGAGTGCCTCCATGTGCAAACACATGGACTACTTCCGGTTGCTTCTCTGGCCACACAGATTCTGGGAGCCGTTTAATTATTATCAGAATTCATCAGACAAGCAGCAGTGCATGGATCGAGACTCTGGTGTTTGTTTGTGTAAGCACATAACGTCTTATTTCCTTTTCCTATTTTCCTCGTCGCTTGTCCCCGATATGGGCTAAGGACACATGAATTTGCCTGCACTGGTGAAGGGTTCTGCGTATAAGTTAAGCGCCATTCCTTTTGGTTTGTTGAAAATAATAAATACTATTGCTACATATTTTAAATTTAATTTAATATTCATTTTTTGTTCATATAAATGAGCCCATTTGCTCTCTTTATTCACTACACAAACAGTCCTCTTCATATTTTCATCTTTTTTATTTTATTCTACAATTTTCTATTAATCAGAGCCCATCCTAGGTATCTCACCTCAACTCAATATATGTTAATTGTCTTGCCTGCATTTATTAAAAACAGAGCCTACCCAAGGGATTGCAGAGCCTACTAGAGGTTGAGATAATACGGTATAAATAGGCTCATCTTTTATTTCCTGTTTTTTACTAACAGAGCTTACCAGAGGCCCCTCCCTTGGTAAATTTTATTTAATTTTTTATTAATTTAATATTTTGATTATTATTATTTTTTACAAGTGCTTTTTTTTTCCTTAAATTTACGTGTTTTGAGGTTAGACCATGTGATTGGCTTTGGAGTTAATCGGAGTGGCTGCCATATTTTAATCCACGGCCTGATAGTTATCTGCCTTGGTTCTTATCACCGTGGCCCTTAAATTATACAGTGTCCGATTACAGCGACATACGTACGCGCCCTCTGACCAGCTGAGTCTCAGTTTAACCTGCTTGCAAGAACCTTTTTTCTTGTTTAGCTTTTGCGTGATTTAAATTTATTGTAATTGAATTTCCTTTGGGAAATTCATTATAAATATATTTTTGTCTGTTTCATTGTAAACAGAATTATGTTTTGTTAGATTTCTTGTTGCATTTATTTGTTCCATATATTTTGGATAGTGCTTCTCATGTTTCCTTTATTTCTGAAAGCTGTGCAAATGAGCTCAAGGTTAAGACCCCTTCGTGATGAGTGGTGTAGGTACTACTTCCGTCCCTTCGTTTACGTCGTGTCATCATGCAGTGGGTACCTTGAGTGGTGGTGAATTAATTTCCAAGTCACATTGCTTTCATGCATTGCCCCAGATTAGTCGTGTGTCTCCCTGCGTTGGCATCGCTACATATTTAAATTGAATTTAATATTCATTTTTTGTTAATATTAAATGAGCCCACTACACATATAGTCCACTTAAGATTTTCACCTTTTTTATTTTATTCTACTATTTTCTATTAATCAGAAACTTAATATTTTCATCCGAGGTATCTCATCTCAACTCAATATAAGTTAATTGTCTTGCCTGCATTTATTAGACAGAACCTACCGGAGGGATTGCAAAGCCTACTAGAGGTTGAGATAATACGGTACAAAAAGGCTCACCTTTTATTCTGTTTTTTACTAAAAAACTACAACACTCAATGGAGCCCGCCCAGTTGCTAACGTACAATATAATCCGGCGTGTTTCTTGGTCAACAAAATAGCTGCTTAAAGTATCTAACTTCAGTTCTTTCTATTGTATTAAGATATTTTGAAGCCCAGATTTCTGATCCATAAAGCAATGCATCCGAAACAATAGAATCAAAAAGTTAGATTTTAGGCTCCCAAGACTGGCATTTGATATTAACCAAAAAACTAATTATTTTCTACTTCTGAAGTAGACATATTTAGAAAGTATTCAGCAAAGAGTTATATTTTGTATTCGCGTTAAAAGGAACACCCAGGTAAACATATTTATTTTCAAATTTGAAAGCCAATGTTCTCCCAAAAAACATCTTGAAATGTTTTACGCATCTGATCTACTGAAAGGAATATCCTAGTTTTTCAGGATTCAAGGTAAATTGAATGGCTGGCTACTACAGCATTTTTCTAATATTTTCATTTTGTCAACCGCATAGCTCCATGAGTGGGAAAACGATAGCAAATAACAGCATTGATAAATCTCTTCTAAAGTTTACACTTAATCCCTTAGCATTACCCCTTTCAAAATATTGAATACTATTACTAATATACAGTATAAATATAAGCGAGCTCAAACATCCCCCTGTAAACACCATTAGTAACATCTATTTCATTTGAAAATTCCGAATTAATTTTTATAGTCACACTTGCATTATCATAGATCTTTCATAATTCTTATTAATTTCCCAGTGAGCCCCAAAAAACACAATTTTTTCTACAATTTATCCTGATCAATAAAATCAAAAGCTTTTTTAGAATCAATAAAAATTCCTAAGAAATAACTTTTTTTAATCCTAGTATGAATGTTCAAAAAAGCATTCAACGTAAACAAGTGGTCAATGCATGCACCCCGTACTCTTTGTGAAACCTGCCTGTTCTTCGGGGAAATATATTGTTTGTTTCGGCCTAGTCATACATTCTTCGTGCTATAAGAGCAGTGAATAGTTTACAAATGCAATTGACTAATGCAATTCCCCTATAATTATTATCTGGGTTAGATTTGTCTCCTTTCTTAAAGAGCATTGTAAGCTGAATTTTAGACCATATTTTCGGGACTTTTTCACTATTAAACATATTCAAAAATGTAATGAGTCTATTCTGCATTTAGATATTTGTATATCTCGTTCAGAACTTTATCCATACCAGGAGTTTTATTGTTTTTACATTGATTAATAATAGACTGCAGTTCTTTCAAATCGAAATTTTTGTCTAAAAACGGATCACAAGCTGAATAGAACGTATAATTGTCCCGAACTTTAGATGGATAAATTATTTTAAAGAATTTACTCCAGCTAGACACATCAATGCTTATTTGCTTCAAAAACTGTAGAGTGATCTGAATATTTGAAAATTTGTTTAACATTTCCTTGGTAAATTTACTTTTTTCAAATTTCACCATATTCTTATAGGATTTTTTAGCAGATAAATAATCACACTGTAAATTAATATTATTTACGTCTTTTCTGTACAATTTATATTTACGTTTGACCTTCTGTTTCATATCTCTCAGTTCAGTGCTATACCGCGTTGTTTTTTTTTTTTTGTTTTTTTTTTAAGTTCGAAATCACCTTCATACCTTCTTACTAACATTCTACTAGATTTTACAGATTTGTACAGCTTCTAAGAAATTTAAGTACAAATTATCTACATTTTTACTATTATAATAAATATTATTATCATGGAAATAATATTCGAAAAATTCTTTTTTATTAATGTCCCATTTAATGCCTTCATTGCATACCACCATCTGAGATTGAGAAGTCTTGCCATTAACATTAATATTCACAACAATAATAATACAACAAATACAATAAATAAATAATAAACACAACAAATGATATGAAGTTTCAGAAAAGTCAATTACTTCAAAATCCCCCAACAATATTTAAAGTTGCTAAATCCACCCAAACCAAATCAATAATATTACTACTACCATCTGGACTTCAATGCGTAAAATTTCCGAATGAATCCGATTTACTTTGCCCATTGCATACATACATGTTACGGGATTCCATTGTATCCAACCAGGATCCTTCCTCCATAATTTATTTTTTTCGTCTAAAGCGCATCTTGATCCACTCAAACCTAAACCCTCAAACAGATCTTTATCAAAACAATTTAAATTCCCGATCCTAAAATTAAAATCGCCTCCAGATATTTTGTGCACATTACTAATACAATTAATCTCCAAATCATTTAGCAACTGATCTAACGATACTAAACAAAATTCTATGTCCGCATCTGGTGACCAAATAAAAATTTCCTATAATAAAGTCCTCACAATTTAAAGAAAATGTAACAGTTAAATATAATTGAGACGAACAAATAATTTCGACAGCTTTTACCCATTTATGAACTAAAATGACTAGGCCTCCACTTGCCCGCTCTTTAGACTTCTCTCTAATAGCGACACTGATATATAAATTATATTCGTCTAAACATTTCGGCAATGCAACCTGAGTGGATAATAACCAATGTTTCCATTAAACAAATTACGTTAAAATTACACTTGTGTTATTAGTATAATAATATACAATTCACCATAGCCTTCAACAACTTCCTATTTACTGAATCAGATTTTGATCACACCAAGATATCTCTTATTTTACTTGATGCTAAATTCGTTTTTTTTCACAAATTCGTCTGCAGTCAATGAGAACTTCCCCGATGAAAATCCGTCCCTAGTTAATTGGCGTAAGCCAAGGGACAAGGAATGAATTAGCTCAGTGGTAGTGCGCTGGATTGGCAGCGCGGAGGTCCCCGGGTTCGAATCCAGCTTGCTGCCCTTAGATTTTCTCTTCTTAGGAGTCTCTAAGCTCGCTGTCTACTGATGGGCGATGTTGTCTGTAGATAGAGAACACTGCTTGGAGGCCGGCTGCGCACTGAGAAGGCAGTGGGTGGTACAATACATCTTTCAGGGCGCAGTGCCATAATCCCTTATAATAATAATTAAAAAAAAAGCCTATAAATTATTTATGGTCTTTGATTGATTAGTAATAATCCTTGTGTGATTGTAATTTCTGAGATTTAACTGGCTTTTACAAGTGCATCTGTAGAATATGGTGAACATTATGTACTCAATCGATAAGAATAACACAAACTAATTTGATTTATTTTGCGTAAAAATTTTTTTAAAATAATTGAACTTTATAGATTGATGGGTTAACTTTTCTTAAAAAATTTAAAGCTTTCATAACTATGTCGTTGCGGTAGTCCTTATATAGATTAAACTATAAACAGATACATAATTTTGTTTATTCCATGATATTAGAGAGATAGATTCTATAGTGTAATGTAACTGTGACGTAAAAGATCTATTGCGTTCCACCCCTCGGTGCCTTCTCAGTGCGCTTCCGGCCACCAAGCACTGTTCTCTGGGTACAGACAACCCTACCCATCACCGGACAGAGAGTTGTAGAGGCTCCTAGGAAGTGAAAATCTAGGGGCAGTACTAGGGACCTCCTCATGAGTATTTATGTAGAGACCTCGCAGTAATTCTAGATTCATTGTATTAAAAAAAAAAATTATAACAATAACTAGAAATGAGGGAAGGGATTAGCTAAGTGGTTAGCGAACTAGCCTTCCATGTGAAGGAACCGGATTCGAGTCCATTTGTGCTACCCTTACATTTTTTCTTCCTACGAGCCTCTACAGCTCACTGCCCGGAACAGGACAGTATTGTCTTTAACGGGACGACACTGTCACTGAGAGGGCCCCGGGCGCTTATGACCATAGATGTTGACGCGCCTTAAAGTAAAAAAAATAAATAACTAGAAATAAATACGCAAAAGCTTTTCTTTTAGAAAAACGTAGAAAACATTGAAAATATTATGTACTCTATGAGGAAGGTGAAATTCTCATTTGTTGATAGTAATGAAGCTCTAAGATCAAAGGTTCTATTGTAGTACAGACGAGGAATTAAGAATTAAATGTGTATTCAAAACAATTCAATTTTAATCAGATTAAAAAAAAAAAACTTGCTTTCATTTTGAAAACATAACTACATCCATATATCAAGATTAAAATCAGCTGCGTGTAAATGAACAATTCAATTTGAAAAAGTCTGTTCACTTCCTTAGTGACACATAAAAATGACTGTTTACTCTTTCTATGATTTAGAAGAAGTATTGCAATCGTGTTAGATTTTCAATGGAAACACATTTTTAAAATCCTCTGAATTGTTAGAAAAAGTGATTGTTAGAAATTGGTCTGTGAGTGTGTTTGTAACCATATAACTTAAAAATGGTATTTTGTTTAAGTTCCATCCATAAAATCTAAATATTTGTAAATATTTAAATAACAAGAAGTCAATGAGAAGGATACTAAAAATGATTTACATAAATTAATTACACATGCCTGCAATTTTTCTACCTAGTTCTAATTTAGAAATAAATAAAATAAGAGTTACGTATTAACTGGACAGGATTAATTGGTTAATTATATGTATTTGATTTTAAATTTTTAAATGAATACAAAATATTCATACAAATTTAAAATAATAGAGTAATGAAATCGAGGCCAGTAGATGAATTTACTTCTCTTCTCATCCAGTACAGTGCGCATGTTTTTGTTTTAATATTTTATACTGTGGTGTGAAACGGATGAAGTTGGAGGTGTTTTGAGAACTAAATTAAAAACTCCAGATATACTGAAATCACGGTCAGCATGCCAGAACTCACTCAGGGTTCTGGGGTAATTCCTTTTTAGTGGAAGATGCCTTTCGCTCATTCACTAAGAATATTTTTTCTTTTTCTTTTTTTCTTTCTTTTTTGCATTAAACCTAATCGGAGTAGAAATTTAATTCGATTTTTTTTTATATTTTCTAAGCTAATCAATTCCATTTAATATGAGTTGGCAAATAAATACAAATTTAATCATTTTTATCGAAAAGTTAGCAATATAAAAATTAGGACAACAAATTTGGAATTCTAGCAATGCTTTCTAATGTACGAGGCATGTCCAGTAAGTAAGTGCACTAAGGCTCTCACGGCCGGAGGGATTTTGTTTTCGACATGTTGCTACACAATCGTGTAGCCTGATTCCTCCCCTCCGCAACGAGACCGGTTCAAGGTTAGTACGTTGAGAACTGTCGACGCGACATTACGTTTCGTGAAAAACGTCAATCCAATCTCCCGCCAAGTTGAATCGAGTGGTGGCCGGGCAAGATTTTTTGAGATGCTACTAACTTCATGGAGATGAATTTCTCCGCTCCATCATTACTGGAAATGAAACTTGGGTTGCACACTACACACCTGAAACTAAAAGGCAGTCTCAACAGTGGCATCACACCTCTTCACCCTCCGCCAAAAAGTTCAAAACTACAATTTCAGCCAAGGAAATCATGGCATCCGTGTTTTGGAACTGTCAAGGTATAATTTTAATTGAATATATGCCTCAAGGGGAGACCATCAACTTTGCAAGATACTGTGAGACCCTAAAAAAATTGCGGAGGGCGATTCAGAACAAAAGGAGAGGCATGCTGACAAAGGGAGTCTGCCTGCTGCACGACAATGCCAGACGACACACGGCCAACGCCACGAAGGAACTGCTTGCCTCGTTTAAATGGGATGCCCTGAACCATTCCGCGCATTCCCCTGACCTAGCACCTTCAAATTACTATCTCTTTACCTCCTTGAAGCTGCACATGGGTGGAAAAAGGTTTTCAACCGACGAGGAGGTGAAGGGGAATGTGGAGAGGTGGACGAAGGGGTTGGCGGGAAACTACTTCGAGGAAGGCATCAAAAAATTAATAACCTGGTTCACCACCTGCATTGAGAGGAATGGTGACTATGTCGAAAAATAGCCTACATATGTACTAATTGTAACCAGGTAATTTTTTTGTTCAAATAAAAATTTTTGTAACCTACAAAAATTCAGTACACTTACTCAGTGGACATGCCTCGTATATTAAATATTATAGTGGTAGAACCGTATATTGAATTGAAGTGGTACTTTACAAGGAAACTTAACCATTATTGTTCTTCCGGAAAAATGTTTCAAATAAAAGTTGTTTTTAAAATCTATTTTAATATTATTTTATTCAATGCCAAAGGGTAAAAATTTGCCATTCGACTTATTGCAGTCCAATAGAGCAGACTCAGGATTTTATATTGTACTTTTAGACAGGCAATGGCCTTTTAAGCGGCCTCTACACGGTCAATAATATTGTCAATATCCGTATTGACAATATAACCATCAATATTCGTTACTTCAATAATATTGATCGTGTAAGATAATGAAATATTGTGATTGGTTAGCACGAGTATTGATGGTTATATTGTCAATACGGATATTGACAATATTATTGACCGTGTAGAGGCCGCTTTAGATAGTCTGTCAATGCAGAGCAGACGAACAGATGTTATCCATCCATCATCACTCTCTTCCGGCACAAGGAAAAGATCTTATTCAAATGGGCCTGCAGGTAGTCGTGTGCTGTAAGCGTTCAAAGCATGCTAACGGATGTCCTGCCCTTAGAAAGTACTTAGAGGCACCATGAAACTGACATCCAGTGGTTGCAACTATGGGTTTTTTTTTTTGGTAATCAGGTCAATAATCTTCAATCCTTCATTCATGTGTTCCATGGTCATTTTACACTAAATTGATAACCTATATATAAAATATACGGAGACATGATACAGAGTGTTATACCATACTATCTTTACAAAATATATTGTATGTAAAAAAAAAAAACAAAGTTGACAATCGTTTGATTAAACACCTATCTATTAAGTTTATTAAAAACCCTATTTATTGATCAAATTTGTGTAAAGATGAAGAAATCAGCTCTTTTCAAATTCTATGTAAATATAGAAAAACTACAAAATAAGATACAATACCATAAAAAAAAAAAAAACAATATATGGATCACATAAACAGTGCGTCGCACAACAAGCAAGATTTCATCACTGTAATGGCTTGACCTCAAGAACTAAGCGAAAAAGAAAGTTACTTAGACCCCGGAAAGTAATATAAGCATACCCCGGCATCCGGGTCATCACCATGCTATCAGGTTCTACACCAAATGGCCCCCCTATGTTGTTAACTCAAATTTCAACCAACATTCCAAGCTTGAAGAAAATTATCAATTTATTTATAATTATTTTATTAACTGCAATCAGAGAAAGTTATTTAAGTTTTACACACCAGATATATTTTTAGTACGTTCGTTTTTCTTACTGTACTCATCGAAACGTCCTTGGAGTGAAAAATATGCTTGAGGACTATAACAATTTAGTAAAAATCCCCATTATTCTGTCTGTTTCAAACATTCTAAAATCACTTTCTTTCAAATTCTGTTATATAAAAGAAATTTTTCAAAAAGATTATGCCAATTCCATCATTATCACTAAATTATTATTATAATTATTTCAAATTCATAACAAAAAACGATTTCTTTTAAACACCCTAAATAAAAATATTCTTTTTAATTCAACATCCTTAAACAGATTGATGAAATCGTTCAATTTAACGTCTCTCTTTTCCCCATATCCATAATAGAACAATTTATATGTAAATAATTTTTAAGTGCGCAAAAAATAAAAATCTTACGTGAAACACTCACATGACTTTCTCTTATTTAAATTTACGTATGTGTTTTTTTTAATTAACAAATATCATTCAAACATAAAATTTTTACTAAATTTCTGATTTCAAAATTATTTTGTATCCATGAGAGAGGGAATCTAAACTAAAAACAACAATTTAGGAACATGTTGTACCTTTCAGTTCTCCCAGAGCTCACCTTAATCTGCTTAAATAAAGTCACACTTCCGTTCTATCTATTACTCCTAGTAAGAGGAAGTATTGTAATCGTGTCAAATTTTCGATATCGAGTTTTCACCGGAAATATCCGTTTTGAGGCCCCGTGAGTCCAAAAAAGTGGTTTTTAGCAAGTGGTCTGCGTGTGTATGTGTGTGTGCGTGTTTGTATGTATGTATATATGTATGTGAACAGCATAGCTTAAAAACGAAAAACTGTAGAAAGTTGAAACTTGATATTCCGTGTACGTATCACCATGGGATCTGACAGTCGATATAATAGTTACTTTCTATTATTCCTAGTTTTTTTTTTTTTTTTTTTAAGAGGGGGGGAAATGCTACTTACGCACATCAATGTGCCGGACTCCATATAAATATGCCTACCGACTAAAACCCCCCCTTACACCTGAGCCTAGCCTGGATTCGCTTTCTCAGCACTGCATCAGGCTAGGCTCCTTAATCTAGCCCTAAGGGGCCCCTTCTCCCATATTCACCTCTGTACGTTTAGTTGACATTACCTCCCGGACAAAGGAAGTAACCTTTGTCCAGTTGTTGCGACTGCTCAACAGAATCTGGGCAAACCTTCCAGGCACCAGTTCCCCGACCTCCTGCTCAAGGTTACTTCTGGGTCATGCCCACCTTCCACATTCGAAAACCGTGTGCCGAGCATAGTCGCGTGGAGCTTGGCAATATAAGCAGGCCGATACCTCTTCTTTACCTACCTTTTTCAGATAATCTCTGAAGAATCCGTGTCCAGAAAGGACTTGGGTCAAGGGATAATTTACCTCACCATGGCTTCTACCAACCCAGCTTCTGATGTCTGGAATTAAGATAGCGGTCCAGCGGCCTCGGCGCTCCGCATCCCACTCTTCTTGCCACGCTGCAATGGTACTCTCTCGCTCTTCCCTAGCTATTTCCAAGCGATTATTCTCGCCCGGTCTAGCATACATTCTTGCACGCTCCTGAGCTAGGAGGGCTATAGGTATAACTCCGGCTATTACCAAGACGGCCGGCTCCGACACAGTGCGGTAAGCAGAGGCAATCCGGAGTGCGCCGAGTCTCTGCACCCGCGCGAGCCTTTTTTTATACACTTTCTTTCGCAAGGCTCTTGCCCAAATCTCTGCGCCGTACAACATCACAGAGTGGGAAACACTCATCAATATTTTACGAGTACTCGCCCTGGGACCTCGCACGTTGGTCATCAACCTTGACAGACCGCTACGGCACCCGCAGCTTTATCGGCAGCCTCTTGGATATGTCTTCCAAAGCTGAGCTTAACGTCCATGGTTACACCCAAGTACTTAACCGCTCTAGACGAAGACACCACTTCCCTAGCAACATAGAACGGGATGCACGGGTTGATCCTTCTCTTTGTCAATATGACGACCTCCGGCTTAGCCAAAGCTAACTCCAGTCCATGTTCCACCATCCAACCATTCACTCTTCGCATAACCTGGTGTAACTTAGTTTGCGCTTTTTCTAAATTACGCACCGATATCAGCGCTTCAACATCATCAGCAGCTTAAGCGATTAATGCCGTATCTTCAGGCATTTCCAACCGCAGTAATCCGTCGTAAGTGACGTTCCAGATATCGGGGCCTAGAATCGACCCCTGCGCAACTCCCGCAGTGACAGTCATAATTTTAAGACCTGCCTCTGTTTGATAGACTAGCAACCTATCTCTGAAGTAGTCGTCGAAAACCCTCAATAAATACGGCGAAATATGGAAATTCCTCTCCAATGCCTGCAGGGTGTCGGACCACTTGAGGGAATTAAACGCGTTCTTAACATCTAACGTGACTAAGAATACTATCTTCCGCGTACGTTGACTACGACTTTCTGCTCTTTAAACCGTCCTTACAACCTCCTCTATTGCTTGCAGTGTAGACCTAGCTGGTCTAAAGCCATACTGCCTGGGTGATAGCCCAAATTTCTTCCGTAAGCCTTAGCTTAATAAGTTTCTCAAAGAGCTTTCCTACCGTATCCAGCATGCATAGCGGACGGAATGACGAGGGGAGTGAACCTCCCTTGCCTTTGCTAATTAGAACTAGCCGGGCAATCTTCCACCTATAACTAAATATGCCGGATTTTAAACATGCATTAAACATTTGTAACAATATGTCTGGTTTTCCTCGTGCTATCATTGCTACAACTTCATTGGGTATACCGTCCGGGCCTGGGGACTTCTTGGTTTTCAAAGTAAGCGCTGCTTCCTGGACTTCTTCTTCCATAAAAAACGGGATATTCATAGGGACTTCAAATAATCTCTCTGGTCTTTCGGGGTGTGTGGGGAAAAGACCCTTTACAATCCCCTCCATAGTCTCCGCATCCAAGACCGCTTGCTTCTTAAAGCCGGCGATCTTTTGAGTTACGATTTTGTAACCTAAACCCCAAGGATCTTGGTCTACTTCCGCTACGAGAGAATCCCAACAGCGTTTTATGCTCAAGTAAAATGCCTTTCGCAGCTCGTGTTTCGCCTCTCTATATTCAGCTGCACAGCATGCGGCCGTCGGCCTTCTTTTTGCTCGTTTCTATTACTCCTAGTAAGAGGAAGTATTGTAATCGTGTCAAATTTTCGATATCGAGTTTTCACCGGAAATATCCGTTTTGAGGTCCCCTGAGTCCAAAAAAGTTGGTTTTTAGCAAATGGTCTGTGTGCATCTGTATGTGAACAGCATAGCTCAAAAACGAAAAACTGTAGAAAGTTGAAACTTGACATTCGGTTTAGGTATCACCATAGAATCTGACAGTACCTTATCTGTCAAAATTCCTCAACCAGAGGTACCACTTTACTAGTTGAATTTTTTACTTTTTTGCAATTTTCTCAAAAATGGCTCCGGCTGATTTTCTTTCAACTTGGAATATCAACCACACATAGAAACAGCTACAACTTTTATTTTATTCATTTCTCCGGGAATATGCATTTAAGGGTACTTTTGGGGGAAGGGTGGGGTTAGGTTGCCATCTAAAGTGCTATTTCAGTTTATTAAGAAATTCTATCATCTAAATAATGTTAATTAGAATTAAATATATTGTTGAAATTGCGAGTATGGAAAAAAATTGTATGACCGGAAGTGTGTTTATTTTACCACTTTACTAAATGATTTTTCCACTTTTACGCGATTTTCTCAAGTATGGCTTCGACGATTTTACTTGAAACGTAAATGTATAAGCTAAACATACAAAGATCTAGAACTTTTATTTAAACAAAATTAATTAGAAATAAATGGATGGCTAAAGTTCTGAGTTTCAAGGAAATTAGTTAACCGGAAGTGCGCTTTTACCGAACGTTTTTTTTTGCAGTTTTCGTCGTATTTGAATTAACTTGGGCACACAAACTATAAAATTTGTCAATTATAATTTTTGATAACTGGAGTAAGAGAAAGTTGTGTGAGTGTTTCACACCAGATTTTTTTCGAAATTTTTTACGAAATTAATACAAATTTCTATACAATAGTATTGTACAATATAAGAAAATGGCAGTTTAGAAGAAAGCATTCATCTACCATTTCCATCCAAAATTGAATTTTCTTGAAAAAAATGTTTCAAAAAAAGTTGTATACCCAAATCGTTTGGAGCTGTTTAAGTGAAAATCGCAAAAAAAAAAAACTAAAATTCCACGCAGTAAAGTAGTAACATCATACTGGTTGGCTGATTTTGACCAAAAACCCCATTAACGAGGGTTCTCTCATTTAATTTAAACGAAATATCAAGTTTGGACGTTCTGCGAATTAAACCGGGACTTAAAACACCAATATAAACAGGACTAATTCTTAAAACCTTTTTTTTTTTTTTTTTTTTTTTTTTTGGACTCACCAAAACTCGGTAAAAAGTTTATATCGAAAATTTGACACGATCGCAAAAGCTTTCTCTTTTAGCCCTATGAGAAAGTTAAAACAAAATTGAACCTTTTAAATATGTACATGCAATATTTTCTACCCTAAAGATTTCATCATCATCGTGTTGCGTAAGAAAAATAATTCTGATGTAATTGCGATAAAGTGTTTGGTGATTAACAGGGGGGATGTAATGTATTATTAGTTTTTCTTTTTTCTTTTTTTTTTAATTTATGAAAAAAAATCTAATGCAACTGTATGTATTATTTCCATTAAGTTTTTTAATTTATATAACTACTAGTAAAACTGGCAGTTTGAATGTTAGCTTAGATCTTGTAGAAAATGGAATTTTATTAAAATAAACTCTCACAACTTTCTATGAATTTATTCAGTTACCATTAGGAAACTCCCCTTCAAACATGGTATTTTATTAAATTTAACTGAAGTGTATTGAATGTATTTATAGCTGGAAGTACCTAAAACAGATAGATATACATATAATTATAATTGAAGAAAACATGATTTTCCAAGCCCCCTTCCCCCGGAACTACACCGAAAAATGTTTGAAACAAAAGAATTCAATGAATTTTCTTTGGGCATCTATCTATTTTCCCCGAGAGTATTTCAGAAAAATTGAAAACAACGTTTTGTAAAGTGGAGTTTTCCGGTCAACTGATTTTTCTTCAAAAACTCGGAATTTATTTTAATTCTTATTAATATTTTATTATAGAAGATAGGAACGTATAATATACGGAAATGGCATTTTAGAATTTTGACGTCAAGTTCGGAAAGCGATTTTTCCAACTGTTCTGCTTGTGGGAAAGGTATCATCCTTTTGTAAATTGTAAATTTAGGAAATATAATTGTGACCGGTTGATGTAAGAATGGCCCCATATCGCAGCAGTATGCAGAGCAAAAATGAAAACAAATTGCATCATGCTTACGAGTGATGATAACGACTCGAATCTAGAAGATGAATGGGTGGATTTAGGAAGCAGCTTGAGCCACCCTGCACTTTTTGGTTCTAGAGTTATGCTGTTCACGTAGTTAAATACATACATACATATCTACATAAATACATAGACGATACATACAAAAAAAACACGTACATATAGACCAAAAAGACCAACTTCGAATCAATATTTTTCAGTTTTAGGTGACTTCAAAAGAAGTTCCTTTTCTCGGAGGCGGAAGTTCACTGAGAAGGCTCCGGTGGGCACAATGGATTTTCTATGCCGCTGGGCAATATCCCTCAAAAAAAAAAAAAAAAAAAAAGTGGCTAAATAGGGAAGAGTTTTGTTCCACAAAATGATGCCTTCATCTACTCCACACAGTAACTGAGAGGAACAGGCTTTTCATGGACTAAATAGTAACAAACAGGAAGAATATCTTTTCACCAAAAGCATTCACACTTCCTTAAAAAAAAAAGACATTCAATTTATATGTAATAAACCAAAACTGTGCCATCCAGTAAAGTCTGGCCCGCCTTTGCAAACTCATCATTGGCTTCCAGGCCACTGCAGCTAAGGAGATGTTGGGCCGCCCCTTCGCCATCCATACACAGGGGGCATAGGGGGGAGTCAACAAGACCAAGTCTCTGGAGGAAGTCGTGGCCGGTAGCCATCCTGTAGGTGGAGACAGGTTGTTGGGGATGGTGTTGCATGTGATAATCGGTTCCCATCTTTTGCCAACCACAGCCACCTCCCAAGACATCCTCACTACCTCCTTCACAGATAAGTTGATGATGCTACATTCTTACTACCTTATCTTACTAATATCATTAAAACTAAAATAAATTACTTATGTATGCTTGTTAGACAAATTTATGAAAAAAATACAAACTAAAGACAAGCGTTCAAAAGTCTTCACCGCTGCTACCTACGAGGTCAGAATAATTTTCAAAAAGATGTCATTGTGACTTTTACTTTCTCTAGTCACCAACCAAGGTGTGATGACCGAAATTGGGATAATTTCTATACACCAAAGTTATTGTGATTATAATTACTTATCAAACCCTCCATCTGATAAAATATCAGATAAAAGGAATTGTCAAGTATCCAAAATAGGTGGAGACAGGCTAAAAAAAAAATAAAAAATATTTTAGCTGATATAAATGAAGTGAGGTTATTTTTAAATTCTTTATAAAATTGATTAAAAAAAAAAATCATTTATAATTAAGATTGGGCTTACTAAATAATACAAATTATTAAATAAGCAGTGGTGGTGTAGTGGTTATGAGCATGGACTTGAAACTCAGAGGTCTCCAGTTAGTGTCCCGAGTATAACCAAGACCCTCAAAAGTTTATATTTTGCACGCACTAGCGGTTAAAAAATAGCAGAACTATTCAAATGCAGAATTAACACTTGAAAGTAATTATTAAAAAAACTATAACTTAAAAAAGTAAAAGTGTAGTTCTTGCCTTCAAAATGCACTGATTTACTTTTAGTACAGTAACCAATACAAAAAAACCTCCCAAAAATGCCTAAGTATCGATTGAATGATTGATCCTAAATATTTTTATTATTATAATAATTGTAATTATCAAATAATTATATTAATACAATTATTAAATTATATTATATTATATTTTATATATATATACGTATGTATACACGGTGTCCCAAGGTATGTGGATAACGACTTTTTCTCGGAAACTAAGATAGGTAGAAAAAAAACTAAAAAATACGCGTCCCCGTAGTTTTTTGTTAGAAACCCACATTTAATTTGCAAATTTCTTTTGGTGCTTCGAGAAGCGAGATACAGGCACCAACTTCATTTCTTCAATGGGGAGGCCTCCACCATTAGAGATGTATTTCTCTGGTCGTAAGGTACAATTGCAGGACAAAGCATGTGTATGCATCTCTAATGGCGGGGGCCAGTTCGAGCAAGATCTGTAATTAATGAGGAGTAAAATTTATAATAAAATAGTACTTTTCTTCTTATTCAATCAAAAAACCGTTAGATCATTTTGAAATTTCTTATAAGAATCATGTTTTCATTCATAACTTGTAAAATATCACTCACGTTCAAGTAAATTTTTCTTACAAAAAATAGAGAAATCTATTTCTTAAATAAAAACCACACCTCCCCATTTGGAAAAATGAAGTTGGTGCCTGTATCTCGCTTCTCGAAGCACCAAAACAAATTTGCATATTAAATTTGGATTTCTAACAAAAAACTACGGGGACACGTATTTTTTAGTTTTTTTTCTAGCTATCTTAGTTACCGAGAAAAAGTCGTTATCCATAAACCTTGGGACACCCTCTATATACACTAAAAAAAAAGTATGTTAAGTAATCGGAGCAAACCTAGGACCATTGCAATAAGTTTATAAATATATACATATATGTAAATAAAATAGTCCGGTAATTCTTACAAATATTTGGAAAATTAAATGGAGAAAGAAAATTATGAACGCGCAATGTGACTGTATATATTGCAAACTAATAAAGTCACAAAAGGAAAAAAAAAAATATATAAGTTTAACTCTAGTATGCATCATGTTAGTAAAAATTATTTATAACCTCGGCTTATTACATCATTCTTGTATTAGCTAACAAAATTTGATTTTTTTTTTTTTTCTTCTGGATTCCTACTAATTCTGGGGATTTGTACTTTCCCATGTAGTCCCAAGAAATGATTTATTATTTATTTAAATTTAAGTAATGTACATTTAATGTACGTAAAGTTTTTATTAGAAATGTCAATTGTTGAAATAAATTTTATTTAAGAATTAAATGTTGGGAGAGCTGAATTCATTTGACTTCTTTTTAAAATGTTTTCACTTACATTATTTATTTTCTTTTTTTTTCATTTTAATGAAATCTAGAATCCAAATTTTCAAGTAAATTGATGTAATCTTGTATTCTGTCTGTAGTAACGTTTTTAAATGTTAGAATAATTTGTATGATAAATGCGTAACAGAATTAATGAGGTGTAAACTTTATTCAAATTAAACAAACAAAACAAAATTGTTCAAACATTTCAAGAATCGGCATATTTTTCGCTAAATTTTAAAAAATGTGGTAAGTGTCCAAAATTTGGTTGTTTTCTTAGCATGTGGTTTATTTGGAAAAAATAATTTCAAAATATCAATTGAAATACCATAACAAGTGGCCCAAGTTTATAGGATAAGCAAATTTTAGCGAAAAGTTTAAACATAGAATAATAATTTCATACAATATGTTCGTTTTATTTTTTCATGTAGAATGTAAAGATTAGTGGCAGAATTTTGGTTTTGGAATTCACTGAGGAATTTTAAATGGAAAGTTGGAAAATTACATATCGTCGCTCCAAATAATTACGGCATACTTTAAACTTGTAGTTTTTTAATATTTTGAATTCGCTATTAAAAATGTTTTGTTGATTTGTATTCATTAAATAGCATGATAAAAAAGTATTTGTGATAAAAGTTGCTTTGAAACAACCAATATATCATTACGAGTGTAGCTTTTCCTTAGATCTGGGGACTACAAAAAAAAAAAAAAAAAAAACAGTTTTGGCTGATGACTCTTAGGTAGGTCTTGACTGATGAGTTTTAGACAGGACCTCTCGCGCCTTGTGCTAGAGCTATGCGATTGTAATAAATAATTACGATTGGAGAATGCTCTGAAATAGATGGAATACCACAATTATTGGCAGGCAGGCTCTACCAATGATTGAATTACAATACCTACCGTATAATAGAGGCTAGCCACTCGGAATAATATTGCGACAAGTAGTGTGGGTAGGTGTGCAGGGTATTATGAAATATTGCTAGTGAGGCGCTAGTTCATCCTTTACAATCCCAAAGCATTTTGTGGAATCTGTACATACTCAATCTACAAGTATTCGTTCAAAAGTGAATGGTGAGTACCTACTTCTTAGGCCAAATTTTTTATGAGAAGATATTTGAAGGGATTAGTAAACCAGGAATTAACATAAACATTAACATAAAAGCCATTATTACTTTCTGTTACTCCTAGTAAGAGGAAGTATTGTAATCGTGTCAAATTTTCGATATCAGTTTTCACCGGAAATACCCTTGAGTCCAAAATAGTGGTTTTTAGCAAATGGTCTGTGCGTGTGTGTGTGTGTAAACAGCATAGCTCAAAAACGAAAAACCGCAGAAAGTTGAAACTTGATATTCCTTTTAGATTATCACGTTATCTGTCAAAATTCCTCAACCGGAAGTGCCACTTTACTAGTTGGTTTTTTCACTTTTTTGCGTTTTTCTCAAAAATGGCCGACGATTTTCTTCAAACTTAGTATATCAACTACACATACAACGAGCTATACAACTATTATTTGAAACATTTCTCTGGGAAAATTCATTTTACATTATCATGACATTATGATGATTTACAAATTATGATAATTTACATTTATCAGAACAAGAGGGTTCCCATCTTTCTAGGTGCAACATCTTTCCCTGTTCTAGATATATAGCTTAGACCAGAATTTTTCAACCGCTTTATTTTTAGGGATGTTGGCAGAACTGACGCCAGGTTTTGAAAGTAAAAGACAACAGATTAATACAGTTGCTGTAAGCCTAGTAGTGAACAAGGTACATAATATGAAAAGACAATAGATGAATGTAATATTAGTAGAAACACGAATGTACGTATATACGAACGGACAGACGGAGTTCCTTACATAAACACAACCGGTAAACAGACCGAGTTTACAAATACGTATATGTGAAATAAGGAAATACACTCACACACAGGGATACGGGATGAAGCGCACCAACACATAGAAAACACAAGGAGGAGAGCATGGAGCGGATAAGAGAATTTCCTGCTAAGGATTCCCGCTCAACAAAATATTTTGATTTAATTTTAACAAAATTGTTTTTTCATTTGTTCTGTTAAAAAAAATAAAAAATAAAAACGGAAGTATAATAAGAACTTGTACTACCTATATTAAACTAACTTACAATTTATTCTTATGTTCTCATATTGCACAACTTTATACTATTCAAAAATAAAAATTAGAATAATTTATTACATTTTCTTATTAAAAAAATAAAAACAAAAAAGAAAAACTTGAATGTAAAAAAAAAAATCGAATTCTTGTTATTTTTTGGCTTTTGTAATGATCATTGATGAAAAAAGAAATTGCCAGTACAAGAAGATTAAGAACGATACATTCCAGAATTTGTACCAGAATAATATAAATTGCAGGACCATGTCATAAAGCCAAGCGTGCACATTGAAGTAACTTGGTGATCGTGTGACAGTGATCACCAAATGACAAAAGTAAAAATCTAAACTTAAGAAAATAAAGGTAACTGTAACCTTAACCCCCACAAAAAAACTGGTGTGAAACACTCTCACAACTTTCTCTTACTCCAGTTTTCAAAATTGTAGCTAATTGACAAATTTTATGGTTTGTATACCAAATTTGATAAAATTCTTTGGAGTTCGTCGAAAACTGAATATGTTCAGTAAAAGCGCACTTCTGGTTAACTAATTTTCTTGAAACTCGGAATTTTGGCCATCTATTGATTTCTAATTAATTTTTTTTTTTTTTGGATGGTAGAACTGTATAATCAACTATGATATAGCGCATTATAAAAAAAAACATAACCCCACCCTTGCCCCAAAAGCCCCTTTAATGGACTTTATCAGGAGAAATGTTTCAAATAAAAGTTGTAGCTCTTTATATGAATGTGTAGTTCACATTCCTAGTTTAAAGAAAATAGTTCGAGCCGTTTTCGGGAAAAACCAGAAAATTGACAAATACATTTCAGTAAAAATGCAACTCCGGTCATCCGATATTTTTCAAACTCGAAATTTCAACAACACATTTAATTCTAATTAATATTATTTAAATGACAGAATCATAAACTTAAGAGGAAACCTAATCCCACCACTCCACTAAAAGTGCCCTTAAATGCCCGGAAAAATGTTTCAAATAAAAATTGTAAATCTTTGTATGTGTAGTTGGTACATCAAGTTTAAAAAAAAAATCGTTGGAGCCATTTTTTGATAAAATTGCAAAAAAGTGAAAAACCCATTTAGTAAAGTGGTACTTCCGGTTGAGGAATTTTGACCGCTGACCTACTGTCAGATCCCATGGCGAAACATAAACGGAATATCAAGTTTGAACTTTCTACGATTTTTCGTTTTCGAAAGCACGCATACATACATACATACACTCACAGAGCATTTGCAAAAAAACACTTTTTTGTACTCAGAGGACCTCAAACTTATATTTCCGATGAAAATGTACTTATACCCTTTTGCCCTAACCAGAGCGATAATACAGTGATAACCAACGCTTAGAGAATGATTACACTTTAATTTAACTTTATTTTGCGCCAGTCTGAAGGAAACGTTCATCATCCCATATTCGATTAAACAAGTTTAACAAGTAATGCGTCCAAGGAGGAGGTAAATTTTTGAAACATTCGTTTGGGGATTAAGTCCAGACCAGTAGCTTTTTTGTTTTTAGATTGGTTAATACTAGCCAGAAGCTCGTCTACCGTGATAGCACCATGAATGTCAGAAACTAATTTTGGGGGCATAGTTAAAAAATAAAACTGCTCCCATTCCTCTAATGGGATCGGGCATTTATCATTTCACCTTTCACGAATCAGACTCACGACCCTCCAAAATTCAGAGGGATTTCCCGTTTCTCTCAAGGCTAGCTTAATATTTTCAAAATAAATACCCTTAGATTTTATAATTAGACATTTCTTTTACAACTCGATATATAACTGTCTAATATCATTTTTAAAAGAGTTCTTCTTACAAATTGTAACCAATCTATTTAACTCCTTTTTAAGATTAGCACATTCGACAGTATACCATGGATTCCTTCTAATACATGTATTAGTGTCAACGGTAAATAACAATTGACAACCATAGCATTGTATGTTGTAGCATACAAATTATTGAAAATTTCGCATGTGTCAACCACTAACTATCAAAGTAAATATTGTTACTAATTTGCATATAGGAGAAAAAATTCGCTAATTTAAGAGGGTCGCTTCCACAATTTCTACTACTACAACTCTTCAAACTACAAAGAAAATGATCAGATATACCTGATACATTTTCAATTTTAAAATCAAAAGTGACTTGCAATGTCCCGGTACAGATCCAGAGAAGGTTACACAAGAACAAACCACACTCTTCCATCATTTGCACTACCTGAACACATCTCACATTTCTCACTGTATCACTAACACTTCTCGCACCAGTAAGCGATGAATATTGGAAAATATCTTCCTCAAAAGAATTCAGGTCACCGATCCTGGAATTGAAGTCCCCGCCGATAATCAAGTTATGATATATCGGCATATAACATTTCCAAAGAATGGTCCCCGTGAGCACCAGGTTTCAAATAAACAAAGCCCAAATTAAAAACTGCCGCTTCAAAAATTAACTTCAAGAAGATTAAATACTCCTTAGAGAAGGCAACATTGATTTTTGGGCATAGAGTGCTATGTATCAATATAATTAATCCTCCACTGGCACGACCTTTAAGATGATGTTTAGTAGCAGGTGTCACAACACTTCATAATCCTTTAAGAAATAAGGAAGGGTAGGTTTATTCAAATAAATCCATGTCTCAGAGAGGCAAATGATCTTGTGTTGAAAAAGAGTTTCAATTTCAGGAGAATCCAGAGAAAACAAGGTCCGAAATCCATAAACATTTCAAAATCCTATTCGCATAAAATTGGTTTCTAAGTTCTTTATTCGTTTTTTGCATCCGAGGCGGGTTTTTTCGGCTTTAACAAAGTTTCAATTGTATGAGATTTGACATGCTTAAACTTTCTTTTACAGTCTACTTTCACTATCGATTGTTGACTCAGAGTTGACTTATCAGTATCATAAGCAACATCTGCATCAGTTTCCTCTTCATTTGATTCTGAAGTATCTCGAGCCCTCAGGTTATCCGAATCAAAGACCATAAAATCAATATAAGACTTTATTACCACTAATTTAGAACCATCTTCTTTCCTAGCAAGTACTCGGCCATTATTATACCAAATATGCTTCAGTTTCCCCTGTTTCTTAAGATCTCTACCTCTTTTAAATAGGCTATAACAATGTTTACCCATTTCCTTAAAAATTAAAACGGATGTATGATTATCCTCTGAGATATCTAGGAACATAGACGACGAATAAATCTCTTTTAGATTTAGCCAGATTTATAAATACCCTCATATCAGAATTCTTAATGAAATTCAAAATTATTACAGGATGTCGATTACTCACTCTATTTAATATTCTGAAACAGCCACCAAATTTTGAATGATCGAAATGAAAGCCTATCTTATTAGAGATGTCAGAAATTAAGTTTAGAGGGTTCTAATTTTCCTTATAGGGTACATTTAGAATTCTTATTTTATTGAATTTAACAAAATAATGTGTTTCATCAAACAGAGAATTTATATGATTTGGATCTTTGTGTTAACTGGGCATTTTTTTCTTCCGACTATTACATTCTTTCCTAAGTTTGGTAACTTCATTTTTAATAGTAATAAATCCAGTAGTTAGGTCGTTTTCAATTTTTTTCGTACGTTTGTTTGTTTATTTCATTATATCCCCCCCCCCCACATGCAAATGACTTGATAAAACACTGAACATGCTTAACAACAGTCTTAAAATTTAGTTATAAAGTATTCTTCAAAACATGCTATTTATTACACACTATTTCTAATGCCTAATCACAATTTATAATAATTTCACTTTGTCACGAAACACACACATGTAGTAACATAACCTTATAACCTTCCCACATACACACAACCAAGAAGTGTGAGTCTACAGAAACATTTCGTTGAAGTGAACTCTCTACACGAACTTGGTGAATTTGCTCTGACGATGGATGAATATCCGAAACCAGTCAGGAACAAAACCAATATGCATGCTACGACGGATATATAATTATATCATTACTATAATTTGTATATACTTTTATTATTCTTAAATATTGTAACGCAGCCAGTGGTGCTTCTAGGAGAGAAAGCGTATTCCTCAAGTTCTCTTAGTAGCCGCAGGGAAGCGCTGGCGACGCGCTCTAGTTCTTCCTGGAAGAATTGAGAACATTCTAGACACTTCTCCACCGGTATAAATAGCAAGACCACAGAGAGTTGGGAGAGTTTTCTTGTTATAAACTAAGTGTAAGTTTGTGAAAAGTGTATAAAAAAAGAACAAAGTGAACTTTTGTGGTTAAAAATGTGAATTAATTATTATTAAGTGTTGAGTTTATAATTTATGGTGTAAAACAATAAATTGGTGTTTTTCTTATTGAAGTTTAATTTTATCGATACGAACCCACTTAAAACTAGTTGCAGTAGCTAGTTTAGAGGAAAACAAGTTACATTTAGTGTCAGAAGTGGGATAAAATCTCTAAACAGGTAACAGTTTAGTATCAATTAGTATATGCCCATAAGTATCAGAAGTCAAATGCGGAAAATGGAGGAAGTGATGGCATTTTGAAGGAAATGCGAGAGGAAGCAAAAAGGGGCCAGGATGAATTAAAAGACAAAATAAAGAGGAGCCAGGATGAAATGAAAGACGAAATAAAGAAGAGCTGAGAGGAAGCAAAAAAAGTCAGGACGAAATGAGAGCAGAAATTAAAAGGGAGATAAATAAGGTCCAAGAAGAAATGAAAAAGGTCCAAGAGGAGTTAAAATCCGAAATGGAGAGGAAGATAGGCGAGGTAGAGCAGTACGTAAAACGCTGATTGGAGAGCACGGAGACGGGCTTGCCCAAGGTTGGAGTTGGAGCCACTCCAACGGCAGACATACAGGAAAAAGAAATCCAACGTTCAGAGCTCTTGCGCAAATCAAGCCGCAGAACTATGACTGAGCATCATCATGTGCAAACTATTTGCTACAATTTAATGCTGCCGCTTCCGCAGATGGATGGAGCGAAAAAGAGAAAGCAACATCACTGATTATCTTGCTGCGGGGTGAAGCGCGGACATCCTCCAGAGCATTCCGGAGGATCACCGAAGAGATTTTGCCCATTTGAGCGAACACATGGAGAGGACAAGCATATGCAGGAGCTGTAAAGGTCGCAGTTCGAAACACGGCGCCAACACCCGGGAGAAACACTCCAACAATTTAGTGCCGATATCTTCCGCTTGGTTAGAATGGCGTCCCCCGGCCTGGATGATAATCTTTTGGAGGGATTTGCTGCGGATGCCTTCGTCGACGGCCTGAAGGACCCTGAATTAAAACAGGTTATCAAGTTGGCCAGATCAAGGACGATCGGGGAGGCGCTGGCAAGAGCTTTAGAATTTGAGGCTGTAAAAAAGAGCATCCAAAAGGAACCAGTCGGGTAAGGCAGACTTATGTGAAGCCATCTGTCGCTCCAAGTGCTGGTAAAGTGAAGGGGAAAATTGAAGACATTATGGAGCGGTTTGTGGAGTGTCTGGTTCGGGAACTGGTGCCCTCCAACGCAAATACTAAAAAATCTTTAAAATGTTTTAACTGCCAGGAATTTGGACATTTTAAGAGAAAGTGCATACGCCCTCCTAGCAAGAAACAGCAAAAGGGCGAAGATAATCAGGAAAGCGACGAGTAACCGTCTTTGAGGGGCGGAAGCCAGCTCGTCTCTCTTATGCCCCAGCACAGTTAAAGGTTTCACGGCTGAAATGCGACGACAATGGCCTGTTACTGGAAGGAAAGGTTGCGGGTAAAGCCTGCCAGAAGGTCGTAGACACCGGAGCCACCCACACTATCGTCAGGAAAGGTTTCCTACCGAAGTGGAATTTAAGAACTCCTTCGAGAGGTTATCTAATCGTGACGGCCAATGGGGAGTGCATGGATCTCGTGAGAGAAATCCAGGTCACCATCGAGGTCGGTAGTAAGAAGATCCCCCATCACATTTTTGTGGCAGACATTGAGGATCCAGTCACGCTGGGGATGGATTTTATGAAGGCCCATAAAGTCGTCTTGAATTTTGATGAGAGATCTATGCGAATAGGGAACGAGGAGACCGTTCTAAAGATGTGTAAAGAAGATGATAGAGTGGTAAGGCAAGTGATGCTTTCGGAAGACCGTATCCTACCGCCACGGAGTGAAGCCATAGCCGCCGTCGCATTGGAGGAAAAACCAGGAGGGTTACTGGGAGTATTAGAGCCGGCTCCGCAACTCGACAACGGCATTCTCGTAGGACGGACGCTAACTCAGCTAAAATAATAAAATACCGGCTAGACTTTTGAACACTAAGGATTTCGTCCAAAAGCTGAAGAAGGGAACGGTCATAGGCAGGTGTGAAGAGGTCAAGATGATAACCGGTTCTGAGACTGTCAGCGCAGATCTAGCTGAGAGGCACCAAAATCCAGAGTAATGAACGAGTTCATAAAAAGTGCAGTTGCCGATTTGAAACATGAGGACAGGAAACCAGCCGAAGAGCTGCTATGGAAGTTCCAACATGTGTTTTCTTGCAGCGACAAGGATCTTGGAAGGATGAAGACGGTGCAACACCGAATCAATACGGGCGATCATCTACCCATCAAGCAACCACCACGAAGGATTCCCCTGACCAAACAACAGGAAGCTGACCAGACTTAGACGACATGAAGACCCAAGGCGTTATCGAACACTCCAGGCTTCTCCCATTGTGTTGGTCAAGAAGAAGGACGGAGCGACAAGATTTTGTGTTGACTACCACAAGCTTAATGACATCACGAAGAAGGACAGCTACCCGTTGCCACGAATAGACGAGACTCTGGACACCTTAGCGGAGGCCAAATGGTTCTCGACTTTGGACTTAAAGAGCGGGTACTGGCAAGTGGAGGTACATCCAGAGGGTCGCGAGAAGACAGCTTTTTCCACAGGTACAGACTATGGCAGTTCAACGCAATGCCATTCGGACTCTGCAATGCTGCGGCTACTTTCGAGAGGTTGATGGAGACAACTCTGAGAGGGTTACATTGGCGGAACTGCCTGATTTTCCTAGAAGACGTTGTCATCTTTAGCAAGACCTTGAAGAAACACCTCAGGCATTTAGAGGAGGTCTTGGAAAAATTGTCCGGCGTTGGCTTGAAGCTTAGCCTGAAAAAATGCCAACTGTTGGGCAAGGAGGTGAAATACCTGGGACATATTCTTGCCGCGGAAGGAGTGAAGACCGATCCTGAGAAGTCTGAAGCCGTGAGTGCGTGGCCAGTCCCGAAAGATTAGCGGGAAATCAGAAGTTTCCTGGGGCTGTGTTCTTACTACAGGAGATTTGTCCTCGGATTTGCAGACATAGCCAGGCCAGTACATCGGTTGACTGAAAATGAGCAACCTTTCGAATGGACCGCCAATGTTCCAGCCAGAGTATCTGCAATGACAAATATTTTATACATAATAAAAGCTTATCAACATGAAGCAGTAAACAGAAATATGCTATATTCACTTTTGAACTAAATATAACTTAAATCTCTTTATTGTGAATTTTAAATTTAAGTAATTGGTACTATCTATTCATTTATAATGGTCTGCATTTAAAATAATAAATGTTTATATTAAATAATGTGTTTTTTATTTTATCTTATTAGCATACTGCTTTTTGTTTTAATATAATACTGGTCTTTATTATTTTTTTTTTTTTGGTGCATCGACAACTCGGGTCATTAGCGCCGTACATTGTTGAGAGCCACTCGAGCAAAGAGGGTGCCATTCTTTCTTTGCAAGACATAATGGTCTAGATATTTGTAGTTTATTCTATTTTATGCATGTAATAATAATAATAATATTAATAATAATAATAATAATAATATAACACTGTATTTATGAATATATACATATTACAGGGATATCTGATGTACTACATTAGATGTACAACAAATAAAAAAAATTAAAATAAATCAAGAAAAGCAGATTGATAACTAACCGTAACTAATAAATGAATAGATTAATAACAATAATAAATAATTATCCATCTATTCAAAATAATCTTAATTTTAGCACATTACTAATGAAATAATAAATACTGTTTAATTGTTCATTGTCTGATATATTTAATAAATTTAATAGATTATCACTGTCAGTTTGGTCAGGTAGTATATATTTAATTAAAAATTTGTTTCTATAGGGTAAATAAATTCGGCATTCTAGCAGAAGATGGAATAAGGTCTCCAGCCGGTGTAGGTTACTATACACTACATATTTCTTCGCTATTAATTCTGTAACTGTACCTTCAATATACAGAATAGTGATAGTCCTGATGCATAACCTTAGCTGCATAATTACTCGCTGCATTCTAATATTATTATTATTATTATTACGTACATAAAATACTCCTTGTCCAAAAGAGTAAATATGTAGATACTATGGATTATAGTCACTATTTAATACTCTGTTCAAACATAGCTCAGAGTGTGATTAGGCCATCTTTCTACTATTTGCTCTTTAATTTTTCTAGCCAAGTCCATACACAATATATGGAAAGATCCTATGGCATAGAACCTCAATGTCAATAATAAATGCAACATAGGGGAGTGAGACGTATTTCATCAAGTACGGTATATTGTTTTTTAAGCTACGTAGTCGACATTAAGACTACTGTTTTAAAATGCATATTTTTCGTGCTCGGGATATCTCAAAGACTGCAAGTATTTCCGATAAAAATCAATTCCAAAATCTAGCATGAATATAATTATGGTGAATGAGGGTATGAAAAGTGAAATGAGGAACACAACCTTCTACCTGCGCTTAAACGCTATGATTAATTTTGGAAATTTCTGAGGAGAAAGGAGTGTATAAAGGGTTGAGTGACCGAGCAAACAGCGATGATGGTAGCGTGACGCAGAATGATGATAGCATTACTTGATTCGAAACGCTTGGATTAGATGAGCGATGTGGCTAATTAGAATCCCTGGCAGAACGATAGTTTTTAGAAAATGGTCAGTGCTGGTGTTTGTCTGTATGTAACCAGCATACCTCAAAAATTAAAAATCGCAGAAACTTCAAACTTAACATTCCGTTTAGGTATCACAAAGGGATCCGACACCGAGTAATCTGTCAAAATTCCTCCACCGGAAGTATGTATGGAGCACATTAAAAATAAACTCCCCCTCAAAATAGAGATTACTACTGAGAGAGAAAAAAAAAACCACAAAATAAATTTGCAGACGATTAGCTAAAAAAATAGTTTGTTCACTGGGAAACTCAAAACGTTTATATTCTTTTATATATAATATATAATAAAATTTATATATTTATATATAATAAAGACATTATTCATGTATTTATTTATTATAATATTTTTATTATAATTTTTATGTACATTTAAGATCATTAAATATTTTAAAATGTATTCTTCACATTTCTATTAATTCAGTTTGTTTAATTCTATGCAATATATGCTATATAAATGCACACAATTTGTACGTGTTGTTTTTTTTTCAAGGTGCACAACAGCTGAGGTCCCACTAACGTTATTTAGTGATTACCGTTGACACAACGGTAATATTAAGAACTGGACTTGCTGATTGGAATAGAATGTTACATGAAGACTTTTGGTCCAGAGATCCGTTATCCCGGAGGCTATTATCCTCAGATTATTAAAGAAGCGGCTTGTTAAGACATGCTAAATTTTATAGAAAAGCAAATAATATTAAGATAAAGTTAATGAAGATTCTCGACCGATCTAATAACAACTAAAGGAGATCTCGAGGAGCGGTCAATAAAATGTACACTTTTTTTAAATCTTTTCCAACGTTTCGACAAATTTATTGTCTTCTTCAGGGATAAAGATAAAAAAAAATGTTAATCGGTGTTGGATATATTTTCCATAAAACAAACTAAACTCAAATTATGTAATAAACAGAGAGAGTTACTAACTATATGAGCTACATCATCAGAAATGAAAAAATGAAACAGAAAATGAAACCATTTTTTCATTTCTGATGATGTAGCTCATATAGTTAGTAACTCTCTCTGTTTATTACATAAATTGAGTTTAGTTTGTTTTATGGAAAATATATCCAACACCGATTAACATTTTTTTTATCTTTATCCCTGAAGAAGACAATAAATTTGTCGAAACGTTGGAAAAGATTTAAAAAAAGTGTACATTTTATTGACCGCTCCTCGAGATCTCCTTTAGTTATTAAGATAAAGCAGAAGCAATGTTCATTTTTTTTTTATTTTTTTTATTACTAGCTAGTAAGAGTTAAGTATTAAATTCATGTGACAATATCGATATGGAGTTTTCACCGGAAATAAATGTTTTGAGGTCCCCAGAGTCCAATGAATGGTTTTTAGAAAATAGTCAGTGTGTGTGTCTGTATTAAGCCCAGCATAGCTCAAAAATGAAAAATCGCAGAAACTTCAAACTTAACATTCCCTTTAGATATCACAGAGGGGTCCGAAACTGAGTAATCAGCCAAAATTCCTACACCGGAAGTATGTATGATGCACATTAAAAATAAACTCCCTCTTAAAATGAAGTTTACTACTAAGCGGAAATAAAAAGCACAAAATACATAAATTTGCAGACGATTAGCTACAAAAATATTTTGTTCATTGGGAAACTCAAAACATTTATATTCCAAAAATTAGTAAAAACTAAATTTAAAAGTTTACACAATCGCATATACTTTCTCTAACGGCCGTAAATGAAGGTCAAAAAAAAAAAAAAAATTAAAAAAAAGGAACATATATTAATACTAAGTACGTATTTGAAATTAAATTATATACCAGTGTCCAGTTAATAGTTTTCCCATAAAAAAGCCCTCCTAACTATGCTCAATTGATGGGAACAGCGCACAATACTGACAGTATCGATAAATGGATAGGTTGAAATTACAAAAGTGACATATGCGACTCTTACGCTACTCTAGCTGAACATTTTTAGTTGAAAATGTTCAGCTAGCATAACATAAGTATGTGTACAAAAGGGCGCACGCACATAACCTATAACCTGCAATTTATTTCAACTTAACTTGCCAACTAACAAAACTAACAACATTTGGTCCTTTATGGGAATACAATCAGTAATTATTATGTAACAAATACCTGACCCGGAGAAGTTATAAGAGACGTATGTTATTTTATTGTTATAATATGAAATAAAATATCCTCAGAGATAAGAGTATGTAGAGTAGAGTTAGAATCTAGGAGTATATAAAGAGAACTTACATACATAGATCTAAATTATAAAATAATTAAGTACCTACTTAAGATCTTGGAGGTTATTCATCATCAATAAAAGTGAATCACCTGGAATTATGGAATACATGATTTAGAAAATAATAATTCCTATTTAATTTGATATCGTGTACGCATATAGTTTGTTTTTTGGGCCGCCTCCCCAATGTCTTAGGACGAAAAATTGCAAAAACCTTATAATTGGATTTTTCCATTTGTATAAAAACAAGGACTTCAAACAATAGAAATTCAGTCAAAATCGATAAAATGGATCTAACTTCATCACAGAAAGGTCTTTTCAGTGTATCCTGATTTTCCATAAAACTAATATTAACGATTTTCTCTTATCCAAACTTACCCCCCCCCACACACACATCTTACATTTTTTTTCTTATTACACCTGGTAACTGGAAGTATTGCGATCGTGTCAAGTTATTGAAATGAGTTATCTTAGAAATACGTGTTTTGAGGTCATCTGATTATGAATGTTCAAAGCGAATGGTCAGTATATATATGTAATGGGTGGGGGTGACCAGATATCTGGAAAATGAACAATCGCAGGTAGTACAAACGTTGTATTCCGTTTAGGTTCTCACACTAGAACCTTTTGACTAGAAGATTTTGATTAAAATCCATCACCAGGAAGTAACTCTTGACTAGGTGTAAGAGAAAGTATTGTAATCGTGTCAAATTTTCGATATCGAGTTTTCACCGGAAATATTCGTTTTGACGTCCCCTGAGCCCAAAAAAAATGGTTTTTAGCAAATGGTCTGTGTCTGCGGTTTTTTTTTTTTTTTTTTATAAATATCTTTATTACCATCTGTTCCGCTCATTTGAGCACTACATGAAATTTACAAAATATTAATACATTATAAATGCACATTACAGCTTACATTTAAACTAAAGTACATATTTATGCGGACAAAATTACACATTATGAACATGGCTGTTATATGAAAACATTTTACACTTATGTAAAAATAGTATAAAATATTAAAGTGCCGATATACGACAACACAAATTAATGAAGGAAATTCACATTAATTAACTTGATTTAAAACAGTAGCTATTATAGATACAATGTTAACTACTCTTTTTTATTTGTTTATTATTTTATTTTTTTTTATTGTTATTATCATTTTTTGTCTTATATATATAATAATTTCTTTTTATATATATATATATTTACTTTTTTCGTTTATATTTTTCTTTTTTTTTAATTTAATTATTTATTTATTTTTTTGTCTATTATTACTTTATTTTATATTTCATTTTATTATTATTATTATTATTATTATTATTATTATTATTATTCAAGAAGTAACATTACTATTGTATATGAATGTTATTACTCTTTTGAAATAATTATTGAAGTGTCTTTGATTATCAAAGAATCATGACTGAAGCAATGAAGATTTCTGGGTAGGCCAACACTCGCCCTGAGTCACCACCTGCTGCATGAGTAACTGTCTTGCCGGCTGCAAGCATTCGCATTCCCACATGAGATGGTCGACTGTCTGAACCGAAGAAGAATCACACGTACAAAATGCAGTTTCGGTTATGTTAAATCTGTTCAGATAATGTGCCACTTTCCCACATTGTTTTGTGTGTGTGTGTGTGTGTGTGTGTGTGTTGTATGTGAACAGCATAGCTCAAAAATGAAAAACCGTAGAATGTGGGTCATCTGTCAAAATTCCTCAACCGGAAGTACGACTCTTTACTTTTTTCCCCACTTTTTAGCGTTTTTCTCAAAAATGGCTTCGGCGATTTTCTTCAAACTTAGTATTTCAACTACACATACAAAGAGCTGCAACCTTTATTTGAAACATTTCTCTGGAGAAATTCATTTAAGGGCAGTTATGGGGGAGGGGTGAGGTTTTCATCTAAATTGCTATTTCAGTTTATTAGACAATTCTTTCATCTAAATAATGTTTATTAGAATTAAATATGTTGTTGAAATTCCGAGTTTGAAAAAAATCGGATAACCGGAAGTGCGTTTGCTTCACCACTACTAAATTGTTTTTTTTTTAAATTCTTCTTTCTAAATTGTACTTTTAGAGGAGGGGTGGAGTTATGTTTTTCTCTAAAGTTCTGTCGTATGGTGATAGAACTGTCATATACAGTTCTATCATCCAAAGAAAATTAATTAGAAATAAATAAATGGACAAAAATTCCGAGTTTCAAGAAAATTAGTAAACCGGAAGTGCGCTTTTACTGAACAGTTTTTTTTCAGTTTTCGACGAATTTCATTTAAAGTTTGGTACACAAACTATAAAATTTGTCAATTATAATTTTTGACAACTGGAGTAAGAGAAAGTTGTGTGAGTGTTTCACAACGGATTTTTTTTTTTGTTTCAGTTTGTTGCGATTATATCGAAAACAACTCCAACAATTGTTTTCAAAGTTCTTCTTATACTAATTACACAAATGAATCTTATTAGTCGATGCTTTGGATTTTTCTGGTAGAACAGTAATGTTAAGTTTCCGTATAAAGTACCACTTCAAAACAATTTATGGCTCTACCATTTATCTAATATTAATATACACTTTTGAAGTATTGCTAGAATTATCTGGAAGAAAATCGGTTAACCGGAAGTGCGACTTTACAGAATAGATTTTTGAATTTTTTGGAACTATAAAGATTTCCTTTAAACTTGGTATGCTTACTCATTATCTGCGGAGATAAAAACGTACTATTTTATTTTAAACAAAAAAAATCTGGTGTGAAACACTCACACAACTTTCTCTTAATCAAGTTTTCAAAAATATAATTGACAAATGTTATAGTTAGTGTACCAAACTTTAAATGAAATTCTTCAAAAACTGAAAAAACTGTTCAGCAAAAGCGCACATCCGGTTTATTAATTTTCTTGAAACTTGGAATTTTGGCCATCTATTTATTTCTAATTAATTTTGTTTGGATGATAGAATTGTATAATCAACTATGATAGCATTTTAAAGTAACACATAACCCTTCCCTAAAAGTGCCCTTAATGAATGTTCCTAGAGAAATGTTTTAAATAAAAGTTGTAGATCCTTGTATGCGTAGTTTATATAAGAAGTTTCAAGAAAGTTATCGGAGCCATTATTGAGAAAATCGCGAAAAAGTGAAAAAAAAACATTTAGTAAAGTGGTAAAGTAAACGCACTTCCGGTTATGCGATTTATTTCAAACTTGGAATTTCAACAATATATTTAATTCTAATTAACATTATTTAGATGAGCGAATTGTCCAATTAACTGAAATACCACTTCAGATGAAAACCTTACTAAATGTTTAAAATAAAAGTTGTAGCTCTTTGTATGTGTAGTCGATGTACCAAGTTTGAAGAAAATCTTCGGAGCCATTTTTGAGAAAATCGCAAAAAAGTAAAAAAAACAACTAGTAAAGTGGTACTTCCGGTTGTGGCATATAGACAGATAACGTATATCACATCCCATGGTGATACCTAAACGGAATATCAAGTTTGAACTTTCTACGATTTTTCGTTTTTGAGCTATGCTGTACACATACATACATATACATACATACACACACACACACACACACACAGACCATTTGCTAAAAACCACTTTTTTGGACTCAGGGACCTCAAAACGGATATTTCCGGTGAAAACTCAATATCGAAAATTTACACGATTACAATACTTCCTCTTAGTAGGGGTAAGAGAAAGTAAAATTCATTGATTAAGTGAAAGTCGTGTTAGTGTATTTCATAAGATATTTTGCTAATTTTTATTTTTGAAATAGTTTTCCTTGAAAAGTGACTATATAGGGGTTGTGCGTGTTAGAAAAGGCCGCTTGAGTAGATTATATCACTTACTAATAAGATTGTAGACATACTCGTATGCGGAGTGAATTCAGAGTTTGTCGGCAGTCTAAGATGCTCATAAGGGATCCAGGTTAGTGAGAGACGTTGCTGTCTGTATCTTTCACGGATCTCTTTCAGGCATTTGGTTTGGATCTCTTACTGAGTATTGGGGTTTAAGGAGACACCTCATGTAATGGAGTTCATGCCAGACCCTTTTGTAGAGTATGTGAGACAGAGGAAGAAACACCCATACATGTAACAGATTGTTTGGCTTGTGTGGAACAATCCTAGAACTCGTTTTAAGA
The DNA here is from genome assembly GCA_011037195.1 of Triatoma infestans. Classification (NCBI taxonomy): domain Eukaryota; kingdom Metazoa; phylum Arthropoda; class Insecta; order Hemiptera; family Reduviidae; genus Triatoma; species Triatoma infestans. Next base: position 206,635 of record JAAEAF010001155.1, on the reverse strand, counting down.
ATTTTGTGAAGCATTTTTGTGATCGCTCTGTTATCACCCCAAGTCTTATAATTGATTAAAATATCCTACGACGTAACATTATACAATATCTATGAACATATTCAATTGTACAAAATCAAAAACTTCTTAAATTAAGCCTATATAAATAGAAGCCTATAGAATAGATTCTATTTCCAGATTTTTAGACCGATCTCATTGCGGTATTTAGTAATAAACAGCTATAGAATGTAACATATCGTCGGTTACCGTCTTATCTACAACTGTAGTTATATACTTGAAATTAAAATTACACTACTTGGAGTGATAATAGAGAAACCACAACAAAAATGCCTCACAAAATACTTCTTAAGCCGAGTTCTAGATTATTTTGTCAATATAATCTAAATTGTAGCAATATTCATTTGGTACCAACACATTCATTTGATTTATATGGGTTACTAACTTGAACCATAAAGGTAATAATAATTCATGAACTTGTTAGTGATGATTTCAATTTGTAATTTTTGAAATTTCTATTGCACATAACAATGTCAAACTTATTACTCATAATATTACAAATTTACTGGTTTGGCTTATTCACATATTATGTAATTATTATAGGAAATAAATGTTTTTTTTGTGAATGGCTTTCTTTATTGAATGCGAACCTAATTTCCTTTTACATCGGAAATTGGCAAGAATAATAAGCAAATTGACTTTTGCAGAATTGAGGAATGCCTATCCTATTAATGCCTATTGGAGCAGATTTCAATAAGAAGGAAAATAGTGTGAAGATTACTGCCTTTGCTGCTAACCGATTCGCTATATTCGCTATTAGAGTATTAAATTACAGGGAAGGAGTTGATAGAACAACTGGTAGAAATTTAAAAAGAAACTTGAAGTTACCAGAATATAATTAGATTTACGTTACCCAAAAGCATCTAGTGTGAGACTTTATTTCCGTCGTAAGCAAGGAGAGAGGAAGGTTATTCAAGAGGATTGAGAATTCTTTCAAGCTATATATCCGACAGAAGTACTCGTATACTCCATCCTTTGAAAAGATGAAGTCTATGGACAAAGGATACACGGCCCAAAATTTATGCAGACAAGAACACGATGTCCTAAAATCAAGAAGCAGATATGATGATAAGTGGTGCCAAAAGCAGCTTCATGGGAGATACTACGCCAATCTCAGTTTGGAAGAAACTGAGCCTGTAATATGTTGCCAGATGGCTCATAAAAGGCTATCTGTTTCTTGAAACAGAAGGCTTCATCATTTGGGATCCAAGACCAACTAATTGCTACTAGGGCTTATCGAAAGCGAATTTTAGGGAGAAGTGACATAACCGAAAGATTCAGAATGTGCAGTTTCCCTACGGAAAGTATCCAATACATAAATAGCGGGTGGCCGAGTCCTTGCGCCAAAAGAATACTTGAACAGACATAACAATGTAGCAAAAATTGTTCACAAGACATTATGCAATAAGTACCAGGTTAAAGGCATCGGTGCAGCGAAAGAGGTCCTATACTACAAATATAATCCGCCGACATTGTTGCAGAATGCAGATATGAAGATACATTTGGACGTTCAGGTAATAAGAGACCATTTGTGTTGCTAATAACAAATCAGATATACTGGTTATGGATAGGACTAAAGACAAATATGCTAAAGACTCGCGGTGAAAAAAATTAGGAAGTTCAGGACCTTGGTTTTGAATTAAAGGAAATGTACAACCTGAGCAAATCGATAGTGCACCCAATAATATTATCTGCAAATAGGTTAGTGCCAACACTGTCATCTATTAGCGAGTTGGAACTGCCCAAAGACCCGCTGATAGAAGCTGTTCTCCTCGACACGATGCGATTAGTTAGGAAGATTCTGCAGGTACCATAGGCGTAGAAATCGCAGATAATCGTTGCTACTCCGCCTAGAGAAAATTTTTCCCTTCAAAAGGAGTAAAATAAATAAATAATAATAATAATAATAACAGTAATGTATTGATTCATGAGAACCGAAATTCACACCGAATTTGGATACTACAAAGCAATGAGGCGAATGTATACTTTTTCTCAAACAAATTTTCAAATGGAAAGGATTAATATTTATACTGGCGAGTTGGGTAATCGTATAAATGAAAAAAATGTTTAGACGAAGAAATAGAAATTTAGTTGTATGCTATTTAAAATAAAGGGTAACATTTCCTGTAAATCTTTAGCGAGAGATATTCGCAGCACTTTCTCTTATTACAAGCAATATTGTTTAATTCATAATTTTCCTTTAATGTTATGATATTTACGACGTAAAGTTGTTGGGCTGGCTACTAAAAAAAAATTGGTTGAGGTTATATATGTATGTATAGTTAAGCGGACCTGTATGGCAATGCCCTCTGTCTCAACAAACACAGCATTTAAAACTAAATAGCAGATCCCTAACTGAAAACAATTTTTCTGGAAAGATATACACTTCCGGTTAACTGATTTTCTTTTAGTTTGAAATTCTGGCAACGCTTCTAATATATATCTCAATATTATACAGCTTATAGGACCATAAAATTTACTGAAATTAGCGTAAAGCTAACGTCATTATTGTTCTCCGAGAACTTCTCTCACCAAAAATGAATTTTTCCGGAAATGATTCAAATAAAATGAAAAATATATGGAAAGACATACGAACTTTAAGAGAAAGTAAAAATTTGCTAACTTCTACTTTTTTAACTTTAAAAATTATTGCAAATTATTGTGGTATAAAAGTCAGAACACCTCCAAATACAGGGTGTACTAGACGGCATTGATCTTGTGAAGATACTTGTCTGGGAGAAGTTGGCGATTTCCAGAACATAGTTTTCCATCTCAATGGTAAGAGGAAAAACGTGAGAAACCAAATGGACATAATTTGTGGAAAAATCCTGGAAATAAAACCAATATTCATTTTCCTCTTGTAATTAATTGAGAAATAAACATGAGATATCTTAATCTTTGATTTAATTTTGAAGAGTAAAGTAAGGGGAAATTAATATTTTATTAATATGGGAAATTATATTAAGAGTTATAAGAAGATATTATCAAGCGGGCTTTCCGACTATATATCATAGGAGGTGAATAGCCTATATAAATTACTCTATACTTTACTCATATTAATACATCACAAATAAAGTCCAAGGCCAAGATTGGGAATACAACTCTGTTCCAACAAACTCAGCTTAGGAGGTCCATCTGTATATATAGATTGTTATAGGGGATTATTCCACTGCAACATGAAAGATCTATTGTGACCACCAGAGTCCCTTCTCAGTGCACTGCCGGCCGCCGAGCAGTGTACTCTAGCTACAGACAGCACTGCCTATCACAGGACTGATCTACGGAGGAAGAGAAAATCTAAGAGCAGCATGCTGGATTCGAACTCGGGACCTCCGCGTTGCTAGACCAGCGCACTACTAATGAGCTAATCTCTTCCTTCTCCCTTGGCTTACGCTAATTAACTAGGGATGGAAACCTTAGTTCGCATACTGTGTTTGCCCTTGCCTGTAAAGTGCAGAGTGTTTGTAGTTTAAGTACATTGTGTACTGTTTTGACGAAGTGCCTGGAGTACTGTGAGCTGTGGTAACCAGTGGGGTCGCTACTCCCCAAATAACTGAATGCAACAGATACCCCCTGCGGGTATTCCTCAAATAGCTAACGCATAATTTTGTAATAAATGTTTAATTCCTATGGTGAGAATTTTAATGACCTGGGTCTAAATATATGTTTATGGAAAATTTGCTACTATGTATTTTACGGTCCAAAAAACTATTGTCCAGTAACTATTTTAATTAAGAAGTTATTTTTAAGAAAGTATAAAGCTTTGTTATAGGAATTAATGATCTAGAAAAAAGCACTACTGTTTATATAAATTTAAATAATACAACAAAATGTGTACGTTTAAAATAACTGAAACGTTTCCCCTTAACTAATTAACTTTTCAATCCCTAACCCCTTACCAATCAAATTTTCTAATTTTTGTAACAAATCTTATTTTTTTCCGGATTTTTTTAAGGTGCACAACAACTATAACTATTTGCACCTGTTTCTAATTTGTAAGCACACATCCGGGGTGCATATCCATACTCACCAGTCTAACAATTTCTACAGCAAACCCACAATCTAGGTCTAATGATATTCCTCTACTCCCTTATATCACTTATAAAATAAATACCTATACACAAGACACCAACAAACAACTAAACACATACATATGTACAGCTAGTTTCACAACAAATGAAATAGATGAACCTCCCTAAGATATTCGAAAGTCTTATTGATATTGCTCTCATTGTCTCCTAATACATCTGTAAGACTGGTAGGCAAATTTACCTTTTGTGATATGATGTATCGATATGATGTATCGCATGTGAAGCAATGTATCGATACGACAACACACCATGTAGCCAGATAACCTGCTGCCGCTTAAATAAATGTTACTTTTGGTTGAATAACTAAGTTGTTATTATTCATTATTCCTTTATAAATACACATGGCGCAGTCGGTAAATGGAATAATAGTGGTTTGATAATAATATTGCTAGCTAAAGTGTATAGTGTAGTGCGTGAAATAATGGCTGAATTTAATAAACCTCAAGAACTCTGTTTTGACGGTGACGTTATTACAAATTTTCGAACTTTTAGAGACGAAGTTGAAATATACTTCATTGCAAGTGAAACGAATAAAAAATCCAATGATGTTCAGGTAGCCAGATTATTGAATTTGCTCGGGTCAGAAGGACGTAAAGTATATAATTCATTGCAATTTAAGGGTAAAAGGAATGTTCAGAACATTTTAGATGCTATCGAAGAAGCCATTGTGCCTGAGCGCAACGAGGTAATAGAACATTTCAAATTTTTTAAAAGAGTTCAGAAAGCTAATGAACGCTTTGATCATTGGCTTAGAGACCTGAAGCAACTCATTCGATCTTGTGAGTTTGGGGAAGTAGAAGATAAAATTCTTAGGACTCAAATTGTATTGGGTGTTTATAACAAAGATGTGCAGGAAAAACTACTTAGAGCTGATCACTGTCTGACAAAAACCATTAAGTTCATACAAGCATACGAGGCCGGGGTACACCATAGCAAGGAGGTACAGGCACAACCGGCAGTGGAGGAAGTGTCATTAAATGCCATAAGTTTCAAAAGTAGAGCTGACAAAGGAGAGCAAGCTAAAATAAATAAAACGCGGGAGGTCGGGAAATACACAGGTAAGCCTCAGTTTATAAATAATTGCTATAATTGTGGACAACACCATGAAATTAATAAGTGTCCGGCCTATGGAAAGAGATATATTCACTGCAATCGCTTGAATCACTTTAGGAAATGTTGTAGGCTGTATAAAGGCCAAGCAAAGAATACCAATGATATAAGTTGTGAATTTCCACCGGAGGCTGATGTTCAATGTCTTGTTGTAGATTCAATTTCACAAAGTATTACAAAACAGAATAACTCTTGGTTCAAAGAAATTATTTTAAATGAAGAAAAAATGGTAAAATTTAAAATTGATTCAGGTTCAGAGATAAATACTTTACCAATCAGTTGTGTCAAATTGCTAGAAGTACCCATTGCTAAGTCAACTTTTAACTTGAGAGCTTATGGAGGGTTCCAAATTCACCCTCTTGGTATTGTGACACTGAAATGCTCATATGGAGGAAAGAAAATTAGTGCAAAATTTGTAGTGGTTAGTAATGACTGTATTCCAATTTTAGGATTGGGCACATCTCAGGAATTGGGTATTATATTTTTAGGTAATGAAATAGAGTTGAGGAGTAAAGAGACTTTTGTACTTCAGAATAAATCGTTGTTTACAGGTCTTGGTTGTTTTCCAGATAAATACAGTATAAAGTTAATTCCAGGATGTCAGCCAGTGCGTAACCCAGCGAGGCGTGTTCCTATGAAATTACGAGAAAAACTAAAAACATCGTTAAATGAACTTGTCAGTAAGAACGTCATCGCTCCGGTCGATGAGCCGGCGGAGTGGGTGAGTAATTTGGTGCTAGTACAAAAATCTGATAACTCTTTAAGAATTTGTCTGGATCCTACTGAATTAAATAAATGCATCATTAGGGAAAACTACTCTATCCCAACCCTGGAGGACATTACACCCCAGCTGAGTGGAAAAAAATATTTTTGTCTTTTTGACCTCAAGGAGGGTTTCTACCATATTACTTTAGATGAAGAATCAAGCAGACTTTGCACTTTCAGTACCATGTTTGGAAATTTTCGTTTTCTTCGCTTACCGTTTGGGTTAAGCGTAGGGCCTGAATTATTTATGAAGTTAAATCAAAAGTATTTCGGTGACATCGAGGGAGTTTCTATATATTTTGACGATATCCTGGCTGCCGCTGACTCTATAGCTGAGCTCGATAGGATAGTCCACGAAATTGTCGATAGAGCTAAAAAGTATAACATCAAGTTTAACCCCAATAAGTTAAAATATTATGTTGAGGAAGTTAAATTTATTGGTTTTAAATTCAATAAGGATGGGATGTCACCAGATGCTGACAGAGTCAAAGCTATTCGGGATTTAAAAGCTCCTGCAAATAAAACAGAATTGCAGCGTGTAATTGGATTTATAAATTACCTACGATCATTCATACCTGATTTTTCTGAGCATATTAGCCCTTTGAGAAAGCTGTTAAAAGAAGGAATCGAATTTAAGTGGACAGAAATGCAAGAAGCTGCTCTAAATAAATTAAAAGAAATAATTAGTAACAATACAATATTAGCTAATTTTAATCCAAACTTGCCTGTTGTGGTGGAATGTGATGCATCTAAAGATGCTATAGGATTTGCTTTGTTTCAAAATTTGAAACCGGTGTGCTATGGGTCAAGATCGTTGACGGAAACGGAACAGAATTGGGCTCAAATAGAAAAGGAATATTTGTCGATTGTGTACGCCTTTGAGAAAATGCATAATTATTTGTTTGGCCACAACGATATTGTTGTGAATAATGATCATAGCCCCCTAGTAACTATTCATAAGAAAACATTCGACCAAATAAAGAATAATAGACTCAAACGTCTCAAACTCAAATTAGTAAATTATAAATTTAAACTGCAATATAAGGCTGGCAAAAAATTGTATACTGCGGACTTGCTGAGTCGTAATGTAGTCGGCCCAATACTAAATGAACCGGAGTGCAGAGATGTGATTCATACATTAACGTGTGGAGAACTAATGATGTCGCAAGAGAAGGCCAATCGATTCACAGCAGAAACTGCCCAAGACGAATGTTTAAAATTAGTTATGTCATATTATCAAAGGGGTTGGCCAACTAAGAATGTGATTTTATCATACAAGAACGGGGAGCTCACGCATTGTTATAATTTGAGAAACCAACTAACTGTGGAAGACAATTTAGTATTTTTTAACAATAGGCTTGTTGTGCCCAGAACATTGAGGCAAGTAGTATTGCAGTGTTTGCATGAAACTCATTTAGGATGTCAGAAGACCAAGGCCAAGGCTCGACAACTGGTGTACTGGCCTGCTATAAATTCCGATATTGAAAATCTTATAAATACATGTTATTCTTGTCAGCGGTTTAGCAAAAATAACTTGCGAGAACCTCTTCACTGTCATGACATTCCAAACATACCATTTAATAAGGTGGGAGTGGATATTGCGGAATACGCGGGTGAGAACTTTTTAGTGCTAGTCGACTATTTCTCTAGGTGGATAGAGGTTGAGAGAATTAAAAATAAGACAAGTGCTGAAGTTATCGAAAAATTAAAAACTATATTTGCACGTTGGGGGATACCAAGTACAGTAGTTGGGGACAATAATCCATTTGGCAGTTTTGAGTTTATAGAATTTTCTCAACAATGGGGTTTTGATGTGATAAACTCTAGTCCACATTACCCGCAGAGTAATGGGGTTAGCTGAGAAAAGTGTAGGTATCACGAAGAAAATGCTGCAGAAATGTAAATTCGACAAGAAGGATTTTCAGCTCGCTCTCCTAAATTATAGAAATTCCCCAATTTCCAAGCTTGATGTGTCACCAGCAAACCTTCTTCAAAGCAGGGAACTCAGGACGAAACTCCCAATTGTAAGAAAACAACTAAGTCCTAAATTTTGCGACGATCAACACCCGAAAATGTTAGAACACCAAAGAAAGCAAAAGCTACACTATGATAAGTGTAGTAGAGTTAAGGAGCGTGTATTTGGAATTGGAGAAAAAATATTAACCAAGCAAAATGGTGTGTGGGTAAAGGCAGAGGTTGTGAGAGTATTGGACCATCCCAGGTCGTACTTACTGAAAGACAATAGAGGCAAGATATATAGAAGAAACGATAGTTTTATGAAAAAATGGAAAGGGGAGGAAGTTAGAGAGGATGAGAATGAGAGGGCAGAAGAAGAAGTAAGGAGATCCGCGAGATTGCCAAAGAAGAAAGACTGGTCGGAGTTTGTGACGTTTTGAAAATAATGTTTTTAATGTACTTAAATGTATTAAATTTTGATTTGTTACTTAATTTAGAATTTTTCTGTGAAATAGCTATGTAGAATAATTTGAATAATGTGTTTGTAGCTTGAAAAAAAAAAAAAAAAAAAAGAGATGCATGTGATATGATGTATCGATATGATGTATCGCATGTGAAGCAATGTATCGATACGACAACACACCATGTAGCCAGATAACCTGCTGCCGCTTAAATAAATGTTACTTTTGGTTGAATAACTAAGTTGTTATTATTCATTATTCCTTTATAAATACACACCTTTCCCCGCGCGTTTACAAATTTCGAACATTCCAATAGAATATCGGGATCGTTAATGTCGTTGGATTCCCGGTCATGTGGGGATAAGAGATAACGAATCTGCCGACAAAGCTGCTAAAGAAGCGGCATCAATGTCTTGTAGAGACGAACGTGTCCTTGTAGTCGATTGGAAAGCTTTACTAAAAAAACAAAATCTTTCCAACTGGGAAAAGGAATGGCGATCAGTGCAGCTGTCAAATAAACTAAGGAATATCAAAGGTGCCACGAAAAAATGGTCAACCTCAAATCGAGAGTCTTGGCGAGAAGAAGTTGTCCTAGCGAGAATGAGACTCGGTCACACCATGTTGACACACAGCCACATATTCCGAAGAGAACCTCAGCCGGCATGCAGCGCTTGCAATAATAAAGGAGACTTCTTTATTTTCTCGTAGGCATAGTTCTAAGAGCGTATGTATGTATGCATTGAATCAACAAACTATCGCAGTCCCGATTTAACGAATCTTTCACAAAATGTTTCTAAATAAATTTTTTGCATACGTTTTTTTAATAAATAATACGGCATTCATTATTGAAATTCATCTCTTTTGCCCAAATATTATATCGTACAGCTTTTATAAGACTTGCTTGCGTTATTTAATACTGTTTGCTGTTCAAAATTTATGTTAACTGTTCTTGAGTTAACATCATCAATATATTGTTTAGAACGAATTTTTCTATCGTTTGCCCATTCCTCATATCATTCTACGCGTCGAGAACATTCCTCGTTTTATTTGGAAAGGGTCCTAGTCTTCTGAATGTTTTTTTCTTCCTTGAACTCTTCCTTAGGAAAGCGAACATGCCTGGCTCACCCACGAAAAAAGTCTTAGACTTTTTTTCTATTTAATTGATTAGAACAAGTTTAACATCAAGGAAAGATCGAGTTTTAATTTTCCGAATCTATTTCACCATATTTATTTATTAACCATATTAGCTCCTTTAAAAGGTAATCAGATTAAATTATAAAATTGTTATAGATAATATTTCTTTCTCTAGTTATTATTCTTAGCCAGATATGTTTTATAACACAACTTAGTAAACTATCTCTTCGAAAATTATAATTTCTTGGGATGACATCACTTAAAAAAAAAATCTGGTGTGAAACACTCACACAACTTTCTCTTACTACAGTTCTCAAAATTATAATTGACAAATTTTATAGTTTGTGTACCAAATTTAATGAAATTTGTCGAAAACTGAAAAAAACTATTCAGTAAAAGCGCACTTCCGGTTTACTGATTTTCTTCACACCCGGAATTTTGGCCAACTATTTATCTAATTAATTTCATTTGGATGATAGAGTTATATAATCAAGTATGATACCACTTTAGAGGAAGCTGTAACACTACCCCTCTTCTAAAAGTGTCCTTAAATGAATTTTCCCAGAGAAATGTTTTATATAAAAGTTGTAGACCTTTGAATGTTTAGTTATATGTGTAGTTTCAAGAAAATCGTCGGAGCCATTTTTGAGAAAATCGCAAAAAAGTGAAAAAATCATATTAATAAAGTGTTAAAACAAAAACACTTCCGGTTTTCCGATTTTTCTCAAACTCGGAATTTCAACAACATATTTCATTCTAATTAACATTATTTAAATGACCGAATTGTGTAATAACCTGAAATAGCACTTTAGAGGGTAACCTAACCCCACCCCTCCCCCAGAAGGCCCCTTAAATAAATTTTCCCAGAGAAATGTTTCAAATAAAAGTTGTAGCTCCTTGTATGTGTAGTTGATGTGTCAAGTTTAAAGAAAATTCTTGGAGCCATTTTTGAGAAAAACGCAAAAAAGTAAAAAAGTTAACTAGTAAAGTGGTACTTCCGGTTGAGGAATTTTGACAGATAACGCACAGTCAGATCGCATGGTGATACCTAAACAGAATATTAAGTTTCAGTTTTCTACGGTTTTTCGTTTTTGAGCTATGCTGTTCACATACAGACAGACACACACACACACACTCACACACACACACACACACACACAGACCATGTGCTAAAAACCGCTTTTTCGGACTCAGGGGACCTCAAAACGGATATTTCCGGTGAAAACTCGATATCGAAAATTTGACACGATTACAATACTTCCTCTTACTAGGAGTAAGAGAAAGTAAAATGTTCTTCTTAATACATAGTTAAAATTGTTATATACTTCAAGAAAGGATGAACTTCATTTTTTCTTTATTTCAAATATAAACTTCTGTAATATTTATTATGTAGAATATAAAACACGAATAATGCCTTTGATGAAGAAGGAATAATTGATAAAATAGAAATCTTCATATTCCTTCTAATTTAAAGACGCTATATATGTGTCACCAATAAAAGTGAGAGGTTTTGGAAAAACTCAAACTCTTGTTTTTTTTTTTTTTTTTTTTTTTTTGTTATGGAAATCACATTAAGGAGATAGATAGAAAAATATAGATTTCTTCAGATTGGTATAAGTGGAACACAATTTTTGTCAAAATAGATGAAATGCAAATTCATAGAGAATCAATAATGATTAAAACGGTCTTATTAATTCCTTTTAATTATTGTCCTACACTTTCATTTCGTGAGAATAAAAGATAAGGCTAATAATTAATAAATAATAGATATGTTAAGTATTTATAGGGAACATCCTCTTATTGTATGAAAGGTGTTGAAACGTTTAGTATTTGTCTTCTTTTTTTTATCCATAAATTCGATCTTATTATAGAAGAGTTAAAAAGCGACGAAACTATGTAATATTTAAACCAAATGTGATTAAAATGTTTTCTTGATTATGATTTTGATCATTCAATTCCATTCCGATAAAAATATTTTCCTTTCGTGATTTTCATAAAAATAATCATAAGGAGATCATTAGCAGAAGTAAAAATCATTGTAATAATCAATATAAAATTCGGAAAAACCAATATGATTTGTTGTATTTGTTTAAATTATAATGTTGTAAATTGGATGTTGAGGTTCGGTCATATAAAAGAACACTTTTTTAATTTTCTACCGACGGTTTCGGCAATCACCAGAAACCTAGATACCAAAAAGAGACACCAAAAACCTATCCCTCAGTTATAACAATCTCCTGGAATTTCCAAAACAATATACAGACTAAGATACGGTTTTCCCATCCGCTCTCCTAGCCCTTTATAAACATTGACCCATCCAATTTCCGTAACACTTGGTGATGGTATGTCACAGGTTAAACTAAATAAATTAATTACTGCTGGAATTCTAACAGAAAAATTTTTGTAAGTACATTTCCTAAGTTATTTCCATACTTTACTCTTATATATGCCACATATTGTCAAAGTTTTATAGTTATGATTTAGTTTAATATTGATCTGTTCTACAACAATAGTTTAAAATAAATTTAAATGTGCTATATATATATATATATCATACTTTTATTTAGTTTATTTTTTAAAACAATTTATTTTGAAAATATTTATTTTAAGTTCATATTTTATGTCGTTTCTATTTTTTATTGATTTGTATTAAAACCTTTGTACAGACCCTGAAGAAGGTAATAAATTTGCCGAAACGTCGGTAGAATTAAAAAAGAGTTCTTTTGTATGACCGAACCTCAACATCCAATTTACAACATTGAATACAGCGGTCGTAACTAACACCAAAAACATTAAATTATAATGTTATTTTAAAAATGGGATATAATTAATTGTAATTTAATCGATATTCTGAGGTGTATATTGGTTTTGAAATTTTAAATTCTACTATGTCAAAAAATAAGAAAACACAAAAACAAATCTTAAGAGAAACGTTCACACAAATTATTCCTACCCATGTTCATACAACTATATATAAAATGATAAATTTGCTTTAAACTCAGATTTTACGTATTTGTGTTAACACAAATATAGAGGTGATGAGGGATAAACACACTATACTGTACTTGGCATCTAGAAAAAATGATTACATTATGGCCCCTCTAAAAAGACGCTCTAAAAACACTGTAATGACATGGAAAGTCATACCAATGTCAAAGTGGTCCCAGCCAGCTGCTATCTTAACAAAGGATGGCAGTAATAAAAGAGCAATTTATAACCAGCGACCTAGCAGGCCGCCGTCTTCAAGACAATGCGGGCCAAACAAACAACAAAGCCCTTTTCAATACTTTACATCAAAGCAAGCACCGATAAGGTTGGCCACTGACCTAAATAAGGTCAGCAAACTACGAAGGTCGCACACTAGGACAGATGTCTTGGTTGAGTGTGGCCACTCTATCATATACAACGTGAGGATCATTATATCATATACGACGATACGAGCACGTCCATATACACGAGCAGCAGTTTACGCGACTATACACAGGTTCTTTTAAACTTATCATCTTTTAGTAGTGCATCTTAGTTCGTTTATTTTATCATGCTAATTTATTACTTATTTATCTTCTATTTATTCCTAAGTAGTTTGCTAGTTATTAGTTACCATTTATACGTTAAAATTATTGTTAAAATACAGTTTATTTTTATAAAATCCGTATTAATAATTCGATGCACTAACTTCCAAAATCTCTCAACTAACTTCCGCCCTCTTCAAGACATCTACTACATCAGGAATCACATCAAACGATTCCATTACAACACTGAACCAATTACATATAACATTTTAAATTAACGCCACAAATTCCGCCACAACAATCCAAAATAATTTTTTTGGGGGGAAATTTTACAATATCACAACTACTATGTTTATGAAGTTAATTATTTATCTAGATTTAATGCAAGCTCTTATGTTTTAACTTATATCTGGCACTGATTCCTAAGTGTTCTGCTTCGGTGTCTACCAACAAACTATCTTGAAGGAATGTCTTCTAACTGTTCGTTCAAATCCTCCCCTGTGAGAAGAAGGGGTAGGACAATGCTATGAAGGAGTTCATGAACTCTCCCAGTAACTGGACTTCTTCTACCTGGCTTATCCTTTTGAATGTTAGGATATTCTTTAAATAATATTTTTCAAATAAAATATGTTTCTGGCATCCATCACACTACTGTTCTCCCTCCCCCAGAACCCGACAAAAACTAAATATTCCCGAGAAAAAAGATTCAAATAAATGTGATACGTGTGTAGTAGTTTCAAATAAAACTGTGTACTTAGTGTACGAAGTTTAAAGAAAATCAGTTAGAGCTGTTTTTGGAAAAAAAAAACATTCAATAACAGTTGCATTCAATGTCAGTGTATGAATTTTGCCCGAGAAAACTTCGTGTCGGTATACCAAGATTAAGCTTCCTTCGACTTTTCGTTTTTGAGATATTTTGTTAACACAAACAACATGCGATGAAAACATTATTTTCGTATTAAGGGGTTCCCCCCCCCCCAACAAAACATGTATTTCTAGTGAAAACTCAATTTAAAAAATCTGACCACGATCCAATACTTTCTCTGACTAGGTGTAAGAGAAAGTAAAAATTGCAAAAAAATTATTAAATCCATCACACTTTCCGTACGAATTTAAAAAAAAAAAAAAAAAAAAAACTAAAATTGTAGCACTCTAAAGTAATAATTTCTTTCTTCTATTCGAAGTATATGGAGGATCCCAATCCGAATACCTAGTCGCCCAAATCTCTAGGAGCTATTCGGTGCTAAATAGCCGCTTCCTGCCACTTCTGATGCTCCATTGTCTTAACGACATACCATCCTGGGGTTTGCTCTCTTAGGGTTGCATTTCTGGTTTGGTCTGCTTTTGTTATCTCAAGTATACTCCGTTCCTTGGCCGGCTGAGTATTTGGTAGAGCGTCATCGTTTTTATTATATTTCTTGATCTTACTTCTTATTTACTGGCTTCCTCACTGGGCATTGTGGCTTAAGGAGACATCTCTATACAATGGGACTCATGCCTGACCCCTTTTGCAGAGTTTGCGAGACGGAGGAGGAAAAACACCCATGCATCTAATGACGGACTGTTTGGGCTGTGAGGAGATTAGGTTTAAGACCTTCCGCCGGAATAGGATATCGGTAGAGAATCTTAAGCTATGTCCTTGTAAGGTTTTGGTCAGATTTGTTCGGTCTGTGATGAAACATAGATGGGTAAAACCTGGGCTTGGACTTTTGAACCAGACCCAGTAGTTGTTATTATTTAGGAGTAGCTAGCTATATGGGCCCGGGGAGGCGGCTTTGGATAGCGTAGGGTTTTGCCCTCCCCTTCATTGAATAATAATAATAATAAAACTTCTTATTTAAATTTATTCTTAAAAGATAGCTATTTTAGATATATTATTACTCCTTTCCTACTCCTTGTTTGTTATCCTTTGTCATTAAAACTTATCATTGTTCATTACTAATATACTTCCTTGCCAAATTCAAAGAAGCAAGGAATACGATTTAGCCAAGTGAGCCTGTTTTTTTACTTAGTTGATTAGGGCAAGTTTAACATGGAGGAAAGATTAATTACTATTTGCTTAATTGCACTATTTACCATTACTATTTGATTAATTACTTAATTGCACTATTTCACCTTTTCATAATATTTCTTTATTTAGCAACAACATTAACTCTCTTAAAGCAAACAGACCTTATCTTCTATTTCTTATTGTTCTGTTTAGAAAGGAAGCTTCGTTAGACGAAATAGAGCAATTTTCTGCCACTACATACATAATTATAATAACTGTGGTTTAATAACTATCAATTGAAAATATGCTCATCAATGCCAAAGATCTGTTAATCTAAGGCTTAATATTTTTAATCCATTTATTTCACTCCATAAATTTCCCAACCAAGCTTTCTACCGAACTTGTTCTACTGTACAGTTAAAAAGGTCTGATGATAGTGTGCTTTCTAATTGGTTGTGTCACGTACCAACGGCTCTTGAAAATCTAAACCATCTGGTACAAATTTATTAATCTTTGTTATTTCCACATCATCTCTGGATTATTGTTATACATATCTTGTTCTCTCGAACAAAACTGTTGAGTATATATTTATGGTTTTTTTTTTTTTTTTATTTATTTGGCACTACAGCTCATGCAGGGCTTTGGCTTCCAAAATAATCTTTCCCCAAGTTTCCCTATCCAGAACCTTCGTTCTCCATCTTCTTATCCCCAGCTTTCTGAGATCATCTTCGACATCATCCAGCCACCTTCTTTTCGGCCTCTCCACTTTTCTTCTTCCTTCGGGCCGATCTTCATACAATCTCTTTACCATTCGCCCTCTGCCCATTCTTATAAGGTGCCCGATCCATTCCAGTCTCCTTATGTTTACAGTACCTATTTATGTTTTACAGTATCAAAACTCCTTAATAAAAATCAATAATTCAAAAAGTACACCTTAATATTGTATTCACTTTAATTTTTCTATAATTTGAGTCAGAATATGGAAATTCTGCATTTGTTCTGTTTGAATCTTCGTTGGAAAGCGTTTTGAAAATGGAAATAATTCAGCCATCACTGGAATTAAACCGTTAAGACCTAGTTGGATACAGTAATCTAGGCTGCAGTGAATCCTAGATTAGGGATGTTGCGGATATCCAGGATAAGCTTCTTTTTTTTTTTCAAGCAATGTGCGGAACTACAAGGCGCTCCTTAAATAAAAAAGCGACCAAGGAAACTCAGTTGAAGTTTGATAAGGTAATGGTCCTTCTAAGCATTTATATGGATCAATAACTTGGACCATTACCACTTCGGCAAAAGGACTGAGAGTGCGGAGATGCGATTCCTCAGATCGGTCGCGGATCGGACCACGAAGGAACGAAGAGATAAGGAAAGAATTGAAGATGGTGGCCCTCATTGAACAGGTGAACAATTGTCAAAGACAATGGTATGCACCGCTGGGAAGGATGGACGCGAGTCGGATACCTGTGACAATGTGGCAGTACTATCCTCGAGGGCGGAGAATTGTAAGTTGCATTAGATGGATTGCCAAGCATTCTACGATCCACTTGTTTTCGTTTTACAAATTATTTACTTATTTGATTCATTTGTATGTGTGACACACACATACATTTTTGTTATTCTGTTGTTATGGTGATGTGTTTGGTTGTTGTAAATGTAGAAAGTAATAGTAATTTAGTTATTAATCGTTATCCCTAGCTTGTCAACAAAGATTTGCCTACTTGAGCAACCAATTGTATTAAAATTCTTTAAATTTATAACATAACTTTTGACGATTTGGAGACGGAACAGGCCAACTGGCCTAATCCTTGAAGATGATGATGATGATCTAGTTGGAAAGATTTTAGTGCCGTCCTTTTTTTTTTTTTTTGATTTCTAAATTTAATATATGAAAGGACAAATACACCCACTAAAAATATAAGACATTATTTGTCTCCTCAAGCGTGCACGTAATCCAAAATTTAAAACACAGTAATGTATTATTAATAATTTTTGTTTGCCATTTGTTTCATTTAATATTATAGTTTTCACATACATTCAAATAAATAGAATTAGGGCAGCTATCATACAATTAGGATAAATGAAAAAAAAAAAATTAAGAAAATCTTTGTACACAAACCCGAAGTATATTCACAAAAATAAAGTAATCCAAACAATTGAACACACATTAATTTTAGAACCATTAATTAAGTTTAATTTCTTTAAGTAGACAGTATTTTAACTTTTATTTCACATAATAATAATACCATGTTATTTTTAAATTGTTGATATTACAGATATTAAAGTTATCCAAAGACTCATGATTTTTCTAAAACATTTTAAAAGTTTTTGTATTCGAAAATGTATTAATTAACTTTTTAGAGGCCGTATTAGAGGTGTTAGGAATAGATAGAAACAAGCGCTTTGATATATGTTCAAAAATGGTCTGCAGGGGGTTCTAAATTGTATATATGTATACAAAGTGTCCCAAGGTATATGGATAAACGACATTTTATCGGAAACTAAGATAGCTAGAAAAAAAACTAAAAAATACGTGTCCCCTTAGTTTTTCGTTAGAAATCCAAATTTAATTAGCAAATTTGTTTTGGTGCTTCCAAAAACGAGATAGGCACCAACTTCATTTTTTCAAGGTGTGGTTTTTATTTAAGAAATAGATTCCTCTATGTTTTTTTTTTTTGTAAGAAAAATTTACTGGAACGGTTTTTTTCTGTGAACGATATTTTACAAGTAAAATGAATGAAAACATTATTCCTATTTGAAATTTCAAAATGATAATAATAACGATTTTTTTGTTGGCTTTGGAAATATTTAATAAAAAAATTATTTGGTTTAGGAATTTGTCCAATTGGATTAACAAGTTAAACAGTAACATTGAGTTAAATGTGCATTCACCTGAAGAGTTTAGTAATGAAATTAATGCCATACAGAACGCTTTGATGCAGTATTATTGAAAAACTTTTATGAATAGTGCGATTAATAGTACCTACCATAAGATCTATAGTAGATTATCGTTTAATGTTGACTATATTAATATTGGCATGGATGTATTAGATATAGGTCTTATAGTGAAGATCAGAGGGGAACTGCTTGATTTAAACTACAAGCCTTATATACAGGAGAGAAATTATAATTGTAGTATGTGTAATATGGCTGCAAATGAAGGTGTATTCCATTTTTTCGGTCAGTGTGCCATATTGAATTTTATTAGAAAAAAGTATTTCTTTAGGGAGGTGCTAGCGGTTGATGAAATGTTGTATTTATTGAATGGTAATAATTGGTTGGCATTGATTGGTACATCAAAGAGTCAATGTCATACAGAAGGTTTCTTGTAGAAAATTTTAATTTCTAAATACATTATTACATATTATGATAGATCAGTCTCCCCTTCTATTGTTATTGTCTTTCTATTTAGTTATTAAATTAACAAAAAAAAAAAAAAATATGCCCAGATGTCTATCTTATTATATACAGAGTTTTACTTTTTATTCGGTTTGTAATTAAAAAATTGTATACAAAAAAAATAAATAAATAAATAAAAAATCAATTAAGAAAAAAAAAAAATTATATACATAGGTAAAACAATTGTGTTAATAGAATATTGTCCTGAGTTTTGAGACATACATCCTGACAGACGATTAACTATCATGTCAGCAATCATGATGTTTATGTTTAAATTTTATCATGTTACAATTGAGTTTATTTGCAAATAAAGTATGTTTTCTATCTATCTATCTATGTATCTACAGATCTTGCCGGAACTGGCCTCCACCATTAGAGATGCATACACATGCTCTTCTCCTGCCAATTCTACCTTAAGGCCAAAGAAATACATCTCTAATGGTGGAGACCAGTTAGAGCAAGATCTGTAATTAATGAGGAGTAAAATTTATAATAAAATAGTACTTTTCTTCTTATTCAATCAAAAAACCGTTAGATCGATTTCAAATTTCTTATAAGAATCATGTTTTCATTCATAACTTGTAAAATATCGCTCACAGAAAAAAAACCGTTCAAGTAAATTTTTCCTACAAAAAATAGAGGAATCTATTTCTTAAATAAAAAACCACACCTTCCCATTTGAAAAAAAAGGAAGTTGGTGCCTGTATCTCGCTTTTGGAAGCACCGAAACAAATTTCCAAATTTGTTTAGTTTTTTTCTAGCTATCTTAGTTTCCGATAAAAAGACGTTATCCATATACCTTGGGACACCCTATATATGTGTATTTCAGATGTGGCCAATAACGAATTTCAAGAATCATGACTGAATGAAGCCGGGCCTAAATATTAAAAAAAAGTATAGACACAAAAAGGTGTACCTTGAGAAATACCGGTCAGACACAGAAATAACTATTTGGGCAATTTTGGAACTTTTTTATTTTTATTTTTATAAATTTAATTGTAGCAATTGAAGGAATAAAAATGTTTTTTTTTTTTAATTAATTGAAGATAATTAATATAAATTGGTTTTGTAAAAAAAAATATAAACTGTTTTAATATATAATTAAAAAAAAAAAAAGATTGCAAGGGAATGAAGAAGAGAAAGGGTGGAAGTGATTCAAAATTAATTAAAAAGGTTACCAAACAAATAATAATGCTGTTTTCACAAATTAGTAACCAATTGTAAAATTAGAATAAAACCAAAAATTGTGAAGTAATTAAAAAGGTTTGGAGGATACATTTAGATGTAACCACAGCGTCATGCTATCTCTTTTTCACTCATAAACATGTTTACAGTAAATAGATGTATTACCTTCTCTTTCTCTCTTTTATACAGTCAAACCTCTCCCACACTGCCAATTAAATTCCTATGAATTTTTGAAAAACCTTTCAACATCTATAACAATGCATTGTGTAGTAGTGATTGGTTGAATATATATAGGGGAAGTTAAAGGGTAGAATGGGACCAACATTTATTGAATGTCATTAACATTTTTCAAAATTTTACAAAACGTAAAAAGAATAAAAAAAAAAGAGATAGGAAAAAAAGAAAAAAGAATAGGAGGTATACTAAACATGTGATATCTACTGTCTGTGTGTTAGTATATATATGTGTGTGTGTGTGTGTGTGTGTGTGTGTGTGTGTGTGTGTTTTTGGAGTACATATAGGTGGTTGCGCTTGGGGCTGCTACTCCCCGTCAAGAGTTGTGGCGGGTAGATTATTGTAGTGTGAATTTCTATGTATTAGTGTGTATATATGTTTGTGAGTAGGTAGGTAGGTGGTAGTCGAGGGGGCGAGCCAATTAAAACGCTCGCACTATTGGCAGAGGGGCGAACAAGATGGCGTCTTATAAGCGACATGCGCGCTTCCTATGATTGTATAAACGGGGGCGGCAGATAACACAGTCTGCCATGGACTAGCCACTACCCCGTACTAATAATATCTTCACATACAGACCACATACATATATATTAATTTATTAAAAATAAAAAATAAAAAAATAGAATAAAAATTAAATACTCGTTACATGACACGTATATAATTTTTTTTTTTTTTTTTAATCTATAAGTAAAATTAATAAACTAGAAATAATTATTAAATAGTTGAAAAGTTTAGTCGAGTATATTAGATTTTTGAAGCAGAAAAAAAAAAGAAGGGTATAATGGATTTGATGATGTATAGTACGGACAAGATGATGCAGGGAAAATCCCCGTTGCCAATATCTGCCGGACCGGGTCCTTGCTTTCCAGGGCGGTATTCACCAACGTATAGAACACCACCGGATCCTATGCGCCGTTGTATGACCAACCCAACTGTAAGTACACTCAATAAAAAAAATTACCACATTATCAAATTTATTTTTCTTTTTTCCAAGTGCATGTTTATGTAAATGTTTTCAACTGTTATTAAAAAAAGAACGCATGTTTCTATCGCACCACATAATTCTTTTTCTTCCGTTATTTCACAAAACAAAACAAAAAAAAAATGCAGTTGTCTTTCAAAAAATCTAAAATAAATTAAATTAAAAAAAAAACACAATAAAACAAACGATCAGTAAATACAGTAAACATCTCCTATATACTAAAAAATAAAAACAATTTATTAATAATAAAAAATACAAAACAAATTAATAAAATAATAAAACTTTTATAATAAGTAGAAATAAAATTGATGTGACACCTGCACATATACTAAGCGTTACTGCTCCTTTTGTCATATACATACCCCATCATATACAATCAATACACCTAACAATGACCCCCATAAATCGGTCTTCGTAAATGCCTATCATATTCTCTTCTTTATAACTATAGTCTAGACGTAATTTATTTAATGTAAATAAATCTTATAACAAACAAAAAAAAAAGCACGATATAAAACCGTTATAATTTCAAAAAACAACTTATATTTTCTTTTAGATATATATCAATTATTACAGATCGTAAATTAATTGTTTAATATAATTAGGTTAATTTATTTTTAATTCAAATATTTTTTTTGGATTATTGCTTTGTGTAAATAATTTTTTATAATAATTATTTTTAATTTTATTTACCATTACCGACTATTTTTTTCTTTTGTTTGATATTACAAAACTTCAAACTTAAACTAGTTAATCTAACCGTATAGAAAAAAAGTGTATATTTTGTATAATTCCAAAAATTTACAAATCTTCCAATCAAATTTAAGCACTCATTTTTATTAAAAAGAATTTAAATCTCTAATCCGAAATCCATCAAATTGTGTATGTTTTACTTAAAAATTATATAAAAAAAAAGAATGCATTTTTTTTATCTAAACTAAACAAAATTGTTGAGAAAATCAATTTTCTATGATAATTTATCTTTGAATAGTAAATAAATATCAGAAAAACTCTTCAGTTAAAGAAAAATAAATATATAAAGTCGACAAGCTTTTTTTTTTTTTTTTTTTTTTGCGAAGTAGGGGATCTATTAAATGCAAAACACAAGCCATTAATATTACAAGAGTTTTTTGAATACCCGTGGTTAAATCTGCTTATTTTATTTTCTTTTTTGAAATCTGTTTTATTATTATTAATCAAAACTAGAAGGGACAACATAGTTGGGCGGGCAAGAAATATTCAATTTAAATTAAAGATCTATAATAGAAAAAAAATAAATAAATTTGAACATTAAAAATAGAATTTAAATCCTCAAATTAATGATTATAATTAAAAAATTGTTTGTATTTAATTTATTAGTTTTTCATTTCTTGAAAAAAGAAGAAGAGGAAAATGTTCTTTTCATTGCATATGTGATAAAACTGTCATCAGATGTAGGTTTTTTTTCTTTTTTAAATTTTATCAGTATCACTTACGTATCAGTTAATCAAAAAGAAATATTCTAAGTTCTCCTATAGAGTTACATATTCTTTCTGTATAAATAATAAAAAAAAAAGATACCAACAATGCAATTATCAAACACTCGGTTAATGTACATGCACAGCAACTGCTCTATCCAACAATGCGGAACTAATCTTCATGTCAACAGTAAATTGTTTAGTTTTTTTTATTATACATATTTGTTAGATATTATAACGTTAAAACTATTAACTAATATATGATTAATTAAACAAATTTTAAAGCCACAACAAGCTCTAATCGTTTTTTTCGTAGAAAAACGTTAAATCTTTAAAAAAAAGTGTATCCAGTAATTTAGAGCTCAAAATATTTATTCAATGCTTATGTAACGGTTAAACAAAATTATTTAATAATAATTTAAAAAAAAAAGAGAACAAAACATGGATAAACCATTGCGCACAAAATATTTATCAAACACACTGTTAAATTGTTTGCAATTTTTTTTTTATTTTTTATTAAAAAGAGAATTTTTTTTTTAACACATTGTTAAAAATAAAAAACTTCTATAAAAAAAAAAAGTAAGATTCTCTACCCCAATTAATAATATAAATTAAAAAAGAAAAGTTTTGAAGGCAAATATATCTATTCAGCGAAAAATATAGCATTTGCGGCGGCAATTATCACTCACTATTTTGAATATAGTATTGTCGGTTTTATCCTTTTTTATCAATGAACATATTATTATTATTATTTCTTTTATATAGACAAATCGATAATTGTCACATTCATTGAGTGTTTGTTCAAAAAAAATAATGTTCCTCGATCTCTCTCTCCCTTCTTATTCCCATTGGAATTTTAATAAAGTTAAAATCTTAACATTGTTCAAAAAAAACAAAACAAAAAATTGTCGGACGGAATTTTCGTTTGATTATTTCTGTAAATTTACCATTAAAGTCTAACTTTATACAATTTTTAACAATAAAATATAAAAATTGATGTGATTAAATTTGGGAATATTGCCAAAGATGAATTTAATATATTGAAATTTTTAACAAAGTAGAGATTATTATCGCAAAAAGACCAATTCAAAACAATCATTACTGGGCCCACTAATTCAAAGTAAAGATTTATCTTTTAAAAGTTATATGAACAATTCACTTTAAAACTATTGATACGAAAGAAACTTATGGAAGATTTATTTATTTATTTATTTATTTTTTTTTTAGTGATAAAAGATCTAGACATAAAATGATAAAAAATGAGATTCTCTATGCGACATAGTTTATTAACTTTTTTTAAACTTGACACATTGACATTTTTACATCTTTTATTAAAAAAAAAAGACGCTATTTATGGGATTTATAAAATTGTAGGTAATAAATAATTCCTTTTAAATTGACCAATAATAAAGAAGATAAGTTGAGATTTTTTGTTAATTTGTAACTGTAATAGATGATGCAAAAAATTACTATTTCCATATTTTAAAAATTTTTATTGCAATTACAAATTTATTTACCATTTTGAAATTGATAGCGTATTTAAATAGAAACAATAAAATTTTTAATCGCATTGTTGTGAAAAAGTAAATTATAGAGTCTGAAAAAGATAAAACCTTATTTTGAAATCATTAGCTTTTTACAATCTTTTATAGCTTTACTTAATTTTAGCCGTAATTCTGTTTGTTACGTGCAAAATTCAATATAACATCTAGCGTTTTTTTGTTCTAAGTTTTTCCATTAATGAAATATTTCGAATATTGCCATTGAACAGATGATTTAGTACAATATAATAAATGGTGTAAATTGATGATAATTTTACAAAAATAGCCATGAAAAATTATTAATATAAAAATAAATGCCCCTTTAGTTCCTTTTTAAATACGTAGAATATTTTAATTAATCAGTTTAATAATTTCAAAAGCAGAAAACCACTTCTCGGAGAAGTTTTTCTAATTAAATGATTAAAAACAATATATCTATATTTAAATAGGACATTATTGTCACTGCTATAAATATTATTGTGTCTTTAGTGGAGATAAAATTTCTGCTGCCCGGGTACAAAGGACACATCAAAACTTTCGACACCAAAGTTCATTCAGGGGTGATTACGTAATTGGTCAATAAATGTAAATATTTAAAGATTAATCTATGTTAATTTTAATTAAGAATGCTTACACCTGACTTCTTTAATTACTGATATATAATAGTAATAGGTATACATAAATATCTTTCTCCTCCCATTATTGTTCATCTATATATTTTTATGTGACGAGAAGAAGTATTGTGATTGTGTCAAATTATCGAAATGAGTGTGTCACCGGAAATAAATGTTTTTTGGATTCTCTGAGTTATGAAAAAAAAATAAGTGTTTGCAATGGATGTTTCAGGAAGTTTAAGCTTGTTCAAACTTTACGTTTAAGTTTAGGTACCCACTATCGTATCCGACAATTTTTTTTTAATTAGTTGTTTTGTGTGTTGTATTTATAAAAATTATAATTACAAATTGTAAATTTGCCGCAAGCTGAATCTTGATATTTCGTTTGGGATCTCAGTAGGAGATCCCACAAGAACATTTCAATAAAAAAAAAATCCGTTAAATGGTAATGGAAGACTCATTAGGGCCTCCCCCCCGCAGTTTTCCTGGATTTTGTGGAAAAGTTTCAACGATTTTCTTTTTACCTATTATTTTTATTTAAAAAATTTTACCACACAAAAAAAAATGATTTAGATTTGAGATTTCCATTAAACTATCATTTCATAGAATGTACAGTTTGATCACGTAAAAATGCGTATTTTGAGAAGGGAAATAAGTAGCTAGCTAAGTATCAGAGACATTTTCCGTGGTAGCCTGCTTCATTTTGTGGTCATCGACCGGTTTCGGGCGTTCGCCCATCTTCAGGATGCGTTTTTCAGACAGTGTGCCAACACAGACTCGTTACAGAGACTTAGTTCACACTGTCTGAAAAACGCATCCTGAAGATGGGCGAACGCCCGAAACCGGTCGATGACCACAAAATGAAGCAGGCTACCACGGAAAATGTCTCTGATGCTTTCCAGCTCTGCGGAACCAACCACCACAACAGCTAGCTAAGTGGTTAGTGTACAGAACTCCCACGCGGAAGACCCAGGTTCGAGTCCAGCTGTGCAGCCCTTAGAATGTTTCTTGCTAGTAGCCCTCTACAGCTCACTGTCCGGTGATGAACAGTGTTGTCTGTAACGAGAGAACACTGTTTGGAGGCCGACAGCGCACTGAGAAGGCTCCGGGCTCCAATGACCATAGATCTTGACGCGCCTTAAATTAAAAAAAAAAAAAAATACCTATCAGAGGCAAATAAGCTTTTAGAAAAAAAAAATCATACTTTGAGGACAATTAGTCAATTAAAGCTTGAGTAAGCATGATATGTACAAGTGTTGAAAGCAGATTTTTCATTTAATATTCCCAACAAACATGCAATGAATAAACAAACAAAAAAAAACATCACTTTCTTACAAGTAATTCAATATAAAAAAAATCCACATTGCGATCAAATAAGACGTTGTTTCCGGCGAGTGATACCAGAACTATATTACTTTCATTACCTGTTTTTTTGCCTCGTCAAACTTCTCAATTGTTGGCCAAACTAGAGTTGTCACGAAAACAGGTCAATAATTAAAAAAAAAAAAAACAAATTTATTTGCTACCTTGTATTTAATTGCTGCAACAATCAAATATTTTCATCTTTGAAAGTATAGATTAGATTAGACAGAAAAAAGGGGAGGGTGAACCACATTCCACTGCAACCTACATTAAGAAGTCTATTTTGAATCCCCTAAGATTATAGCCCATCCTTCAGCTTTGCCCTCTTAATGAGACCTAGCAAATTTGAAAGTAGCTGCATTAAACTATCATTTCGTAGATTGTAGGGATTTATCATGTGAACAGTACCTATTAGACGCAACTAACTAAGCTCATGGCTTCGAAATTGCTTGTCCGTCAGTTGAAGAAACCTTGTCCTCATCAGGCCGGCACAATCACAGAAAGACAGAATAGGCATAACGCGTTATCTGCAAGCAGTAATTGGTGCATGTGCCTATTCAGCCTGAATACCCTGTTAATAGACCCACTATTAACCTTATCTCGCTTCAGTTAAGACCCTAATAAATTTAGTATATCGCTTCAGTTAAGACCCTAATAAATTTAGGTAAATGTCTTTTAGTAAAGAATTTTAGCCTGTATCTGCCTTTGTGATCTTTCCCACCATTGCAGTAGCTGGTCTTCTATCGAATTATTGAATCGATTTCTTGATAGAAGCTTGAATTGGGCTCTTGGGCAACCTACAGAAAGGCTTGGTGCCTATAAAGGTGTCCTTCGAGCCCTGCTTCGCCAGGGCGTCCACCCTTTCGTTGCCAAGGAGCGCCGCATGACCCGGCATCTAGGCGCGTGTCAATTTATTTTGAGCACCCACCTCGGTTAGGGCAGACTGGCAGTCCGGCATCAGTTTTAAGAATATTTGGTGTAAAGAAAGTGCCTTCAAGGCTGCCTGACCATCGAACTATATATGTTTGAAAGTGTAATAAAAAACTTGCATTATTAGTAATCTATTTTATTTATATGTATCGCATTTTTTTTTTTTAAATAGGATATATAAAATTATAATAGTAATTTTAAAGCTTTAGAAATATTCACTTCTTCTAAGCTAAACGAAAACCTAAAAATTCGTCCTAATAAATAAATGAGATTTCAAGAAATAATGTTTGAATTTAAAATGTAGAGAAAGTAATTTACTTACAATGAATTCGAAATAAATAAATAAATAAATGAAATATTCTTATAACAACTTTCCATTATTTAAAAATTACTTTTTATTTTTTATTTTTTATTTTTAGTCTTATTCAAATTTTATAATAAAACGAATATTTGATATTTTTTCCTTTATGAATTGAAAACAAAATGATAATGGAATACTGCTACGAATACTACATTAAAAGTTTTTTTAATAATAAATTATGTAAAAGTTATTTAATTAAAGAAATCATTGTCACAATGTTTTTATTATGTAGGTAGAAAATTTGAATTTAATTTAACAAAGGAAAATTAAAATTATTTATATTCTGTTTGACACTTTTATGTTATGCTTTCTTTCCATGAATATCTGGGTATTATTATGAATTGTTAAATAATTTTTACTAGAATTTATAACTAGAAATTAATTAAAAAGAAGAAGAAAAAAAAAAGATCTGGTGAAGTTATTGGGAATAGTTGTCTTTATGTTTGTATACCCATTTAAGAATATTTAAAACAGTTACTTAATAACGACATTGAATTTTTTTGGTAATAAAAGTTTGTATGAAGTTTTTTAAGTTATGACATATTACTTAATCTTTCTCCATAAGTAAGAGCAATTATTGTGGTAACCTTGTCAAATTTTCGCTATCAAGTTTTCCCGAAATTACACGTTTTCGGATCCTCAGAATCCAAAAAAGTAGTTTTTTTGGAAAATAATCTATTTTTTTTTTTTTTTTTACCATATGTATGCTCAAAAACTAAAAATCGTAGAAAATTCAAACTTGATATTCCGTTTAGATGGACGCCATGGGATTCGAGACATTAAGTTATGTGTTAAAATTCATCAACCGGAAGTACTTTATCGTTTTTTTAACCACTTTTTTTTGCAATTTTCTCAAAAATGACTCGTGATTTTTTTTTTTTTTTAAAACTTGTTATACATATAAAATTCTACAACTTTTTATTTGGAACTTTTCTACGAGGAAAATTCATTTAACGGTACCTTTGGAAAGAGGTGGGGGATTAGGTTTTTCCTCTAAAGAGCTATTTTAAAGTTATTATACAATTCTATCATCAAATATTAATTAGAATTAAATATATTATTGAAATTCCGCTTCTTTATTTCTTTTATTTTTTTTAAGGTGCACAACAGCTATGGTCCTTTGCACCTGTTTCTAATTAGTAAGCACTCATCCGGGATGCATATCCATACCCACCAGTCTAACAATTTCTACAGCAAACCCACAATCTACACCCTTCTACCACTTATAAATTAAATACCTATACACACAAGACACCAGCAAACAACTAAACACATACATATGTACAGCTAGTTTCACAACAAATGAAATAGATGAACCTCCCTAAGATATTCGAAAGTCTTATTGATATTGCCCTCATTGGCTCCTAATACATCTGTAAGATTGGCCGGCAAATTTACTTTTCCCCGGCGCGTTTACATATTTGGAACATTCCAATAGAATATGCGGGATCGTTAATGTCGTATTGCAAGCGCTGCATACCGGCTGAAGTTCTCTTCGGAATATGTGGCTGTAGGTCAACATGGTGTGACCGAGTCTTTTCTCGCTAGGACAACTTCTTCTCTCGCCGAGACTCTCGATTTGAGGTTGACCATTTCTTTGTGGTACTCTTGATATTCCTTAGTTTATTTGACAGCTGCACTGATTGCCATTCCTTTTCCCATTTGGAAAGATTTTGATTTTTTTAGAAAAGCTTTCCAATCGACCGCAAGGACACGTTCGTCTCTACAAGACATTCTTTAGCACCTTTGTCGGCAGATTCGTTATCTCTTATCCCCACATGACCGGGAATCCAAATAAAGGAGACTTCTTTATTTTCTCGCAGGCATAGTTCCAAGAGCGTATGCATGCACTGAATCAACAAACTATCGAAGTCCCGATTGCCTATCATCTCCAGTGAGCTCCTTGAATCGGAGCAAATAATATATTTCTTAGGTTCGTTGTAGTTCCAATATGTTCTAGGGCTTTATACACAGCGAATAACTCGGCTGTAGATATGCTTGAAAATTCCGCTTTTGAAGAAAATCGTATGACCTACATGTACGTTTTTATTGAAAAGTGTTTTTCAGTTTTCTGCTATTTTCTCTAAGACGGCTACAAGGATTTTCTTTAAACTAAGTATGTGAATTAGACATATAAAGTGCTACAACTTTTCTACGGGTAAACTCGTTTATGGGTGGCTTTTATGGGGAATGGATAGGGTTATGTTTTTCAGTTTACGGGATTTTTTCAATAAAAACAACGACGAACTTCATTAAATTTGATATTTTAATTATAAAATTTGACAATTAAACTTTGTAAACTGTAGTAAGGGAAGTTCTGAGAATATTTTACACCAGATTTTTTTTTTTTTGAGTACTTTTAGCTCAATAGTTTGATCTATAACTTACAACAGGTGAATCAAGTACTAAAATGAATATGCAGGTAAATCATTACCGGAAATTATTTTAATATTATTCGTTTCATTAATATTTGAAAACAAAAAATGAATTAAATTAATAAAATATCATTCCAGATTAGTTCGCGCATTTATGAACTTAACAATTGTAGGCTTAACAAAACTTGGAATACGGCACTTTAAAAAGGAAACAAGGAAGGTTTCAAATAAAACTGAAAAGTAATGGTGCTTCAAAATTTATTTAAGTACAATAATTTGAAAATGATTAAGCAGTCATTACAAAATGGGTTTTTTAACGGTAATCGTACAGTTTTTTAGATTGTTACAGGGGACATCGAATACTACTCAGTGCACTGCCGGCTCCGAGCAGTGTTCTCTAGATACAGGCAACACTGTCCATCACCGGACAGTGAACTTTTAGAGGCTCTTAGGAAGAGAAAAGTCTAAGGGCAGCATGCTGGATTCGAATCTGGGACCTCCGCGTTGCTAGTCTACCATTGAGCTAATCCCCTCCGTTTCCCATGGCTTACTCCAATTAACTAGAGACGGAGAACCTAGTTTCTGTGCGTACTTGTCTTTGTAAATCGTACAGTACATATAGTTTTAGTGTATTACGTACTGAACTGACGAAGTGCATGGAGTACTGAGGTGTGGTAATCCCACGGGTCACTTCCCCATGTAACTGCATGCAACAGATGCATACCCGTTACAAACAATCGTACAGTACAGTTTCTTCAAAATTGCAACAGTTGTATTCATTCATAATTTTTTATCAAACCATTCATATTTTATTCAAGGATTCATTATGGGTGTGCCAAATGATACTGCCGAAGAAATCTTTAATATCTGAATTTAAACAACCTTTACCATCCTTTATTTAACAATTAATAATTTTTTGTAAAAATTCTGGTTAATAAAAAAAAAAATGATACTAATTAGCAAAATTTCTTCGAATATAGAATTTTTAATAAACTTATGGTTGCTTTTAGCTAAGGTTTTGATCAAAATTGGTCAACCGGAAGTATGCCACTTTACTGACTAGATTTTCTACTTTTTTGCAGTATTTTCAAAAATGGACCCCACGATTTTCTTTAAACTTGTTATATCAACTACATTTATAAAAAGCGACTACAATTTTGATTTGAATTATTTCTATGGATAAAATTCATTTCAGTCTGCTTTTGGGGGAGAAGAAGGATTATGTTTTACTCTAAGGCACTATTTTAATTTATTATCCGATTCTGTCATCCATATAACCATCGAAGGGGCTGGGGCGAAAGACCAAGCACTCGGAACCCATGGGTAAATTTCCCAGGATCTTCCAGGCGGGAATATACGCACCTCGATAGGAGATATATATACATCAGTAGTTTGTAATCCTTTCTGAAAGCCAGGCAGCCATTAGAGCACTGAGCGCTTTTGTCATCAGTTCTAAAATGGTTTGGGAATGCCTAGGTAGGCCTATACAGGGGAATAAAGTCACCCTCTGGTGGGTGCCAGGGCATGTTAGCACTGAAGGGAATGAGATGACCGACGCTCTAGCAAAGATAAGTGCTGTATTACCGCTTCTAGGGCTTAAACCTTGTTGTGGGGTCAGCGAGACCAGTTTCTCTTGGAACAGGTTCGGAAGGAGGAAGAGATTAAGAGGTCTCAACCCTGGAACTCTCTCGCCGGGCTGTGGCAGGCCAAGATCTGCCTGGGAAATTATAACTAACGGATCGGCTTTAGTAAGAACAAACTCCTCGTTCTTACGGGTTTCCTCAAAGGGCATTGTTGACTCAGAGGACACCTGATGAAGCTGGCTTTGGAGAGGGACAGCATATGCAGATTCTGCGGGGAGATGGAGGAAACTTCATTACATCTCCTATCGGACTGCGAGGCTGCCACTCAGAGAAAATTTAAGGACCTAGGTAGTTACCAGGAGAAGGAGGGAAATATACCATCCCTAGAACCCGCCAGGTTATTAGGATTGTTTATGGATCTTAACCTGATGGAGGTGTTGTAGACGGCGTGCGCCTGGGACATCTGTTTTAGGTGCTGTTGGCAGCCTGCGGCACCCAAGGGGCACAGCACAATAGATCGTGAAGGTCGCAGTGCATCGGACCCCCCCCCAATAATCCAATAATATTAATTAGAATTAAATATTTTGTCAATATACCGAGTTTGAAGAAAACTGATTGATCGAAAGTAACATGGAGCTGCGGTACATTAAACTTGGGCATCATATATACAAAGACCTATCACTTCTGTTTAAAACTTCTTTCCTAAAGAAGTCATTAAGGGCGGTATTAGAGATTATGCTGGCCTTGAAAAAGTAGTTTTTACTAATAATTTTAGATTCTCCGATTCATATATCTTGAAGAAGCTGAATATCTAGTAAGAATTATACGTTAAAACAGATTTAGTCAATTATATGTGAAAATCGCAGTAAAATAAGCTCGTGTAAATGTTTTACAACAGCCTTTTTACAACATATTTACGTTCAGATAATCCTTTTCCCTTATGAACCAACAAGTATAATCCCCCACCATTTTTTTTAAATGTTTTTAAATGAAAAGCAAAAATTGAAAAATGATTAAGTGGTATTCAGGGTTAATTCATTATCACTTTCTCCTGCAAAATTTGTTCGTTAACTGGAAGTGAAGCGTCACTAGTATGACAGGAATTTAACAAACGGAATAAACTGCTGGTATAGGTGTGGGATTAGATTGTTAACGTACTGGAATCTCACGTGGTCCCCAGGGTTCGAGTCCAGCTCATTAGATTACACCATTAGATTCGTCTGTAACTGTCCGGAGGCCGGCGTGCATTGAAAAGGGCTCTGGATGCCAATGACCATTGTTGCAGGCGGCTCGCAAAAAGAAAACCTGCTGGTTAAAATATACACTGTCTACCAAAGAAACAAAACGATTAATGTACGTGCACAAACCCTAAATGGACTTGCTTGCTAACTTGAAGTAAATGTTATATATAGTTTCATTTCATCAAGATCGATATCTACTCCTTAACGAAGATCTTAACATTACCTATAATGAAGACAGTTAAAATGTAGAAAATTCTACGGCTTTCTTGCCCTCCGTTCTAATTCCAAATCTCACCTCCATAATTATCCCAGGCAACTCATTACTTCCACTTAGTTCGTGGTCAGTCCGCGCAATATCAGAGCAGCGGTGCACCCACTGGGCATCTTTTGATCTTCAATATTAACAGACTAAGGCAATTCCATAAATACCCAATAATACCTGTGGTATTACGCAATTGTATAAAGCAAAGAAATTTTGTTGTAAAAGAAAAGAGTGGTTATGAGACTATTTAGGTGTGTAGAGGCAATGGCTTAGACAAATTATTGCGATTTTAGGATCTATTATTCCTCTCTTAGATATTGAATGTAGTCGCCTGCAAAAATAATAATGTGTATAATGGATTGCGGTTGGCGTGTCTTGCCTGCAGCAAAATCACAAGGCACCACGTATAGCTACGTCACATGAGGCATAACATATCTCCCTATCACAAGCTAATCAAACTTATCCCCTAAAGGAGATCAAGTTCAGCCTACGTATTACCCTAGGAAACCAGGAAGGAGAAGTTAAGGAGAAGTAAAGGAAAGTTTCAAATCACACATGCGCTCAACATCATACTACACTCGCATCATCCAGTCTGTGAATCAGTCTTGTGGTCATAACTAGCATCATCACCAACACTCTAGCAGCCGCCAGTCTGTCATTCTTTCACGCTACTACATCCACAAATGAAGTGGGGTTGACAAGAGAAAAATGAAGAATTGTAAAAAGTACACTAACTGAACAGTGAATATATTGTTTGAGTAAACAGAATACTGGAAGAACTGTTACAGTATTGCTATAGAAAGAATGTTGTAGTGTGAGAGAATGACATACTGGCTAGCGGAGTTGATGATGGTTTTTTTCTTAATGGTTATTTCACAATTGTTATTTTCTTATTGGTCATGAGCACAAGATTGAATCACAGACTTAATGGTTGGTGAGTGAAGCTAGCGCTTGTAAATGATTTGAAACTTTCCGATTCCTATTTACTTATGGTATAGGGCAGGTTGAACTTGATCTCCTTTAGTGGATAAGTTTGAATAGTTTGTGGTAGGGTGATATGTTATGCTTCGTGTGATGTATTGAATCATGTAGTTGTAACTTTATTGAATCATGTAGTGCTTTATGATTTTTAGCACCAGTAATCCATTACATGAGTATCCTGAGTTAGAACTTTTGCCTGTAAAATCCATGCTGGTCGTATTTCTATTATTGGAATATTGGGGTTTGTGTTTATTAGACAGCGATACCAGCAGAGAGGCCTTGTACCCTAAAAAAGTTATTAGTACACTTCCCGCTATGAGTTTCACGTAGGGGGGTTCCACTAAACTTAATTTTTTTTAATTTTCTCAAACCCAGTTACTTCGTTATCAGATTGATAAGGAACAAAATATATGAAAAAGCGGAACTGTTGTCTCATAGGCGCAACTGACGGGAAGCATTTTAGTAATCTAAGGTTCATATATATATGTAAAGAAACCCAAAAATAACTTAATTACATGATGAATACTCACTTGTACTACAAGTAAAAAAAGAAAAAAAAAAAGGTGATACACTAGTATATTTATACATTATCATAGCTGATAACAAGCAGAGCGGCGGTTAAAGAAAAAAAAATTTATTGAGCGACGAAATATACATACATATTTCGTTTTGAGACAAGTGACATATACGAACAGACTATGTATCCAACTGAGTTAAAGGTACTTCTCTAGGGTTATAG
This sequence comes from Triatoma infestans, assembly GCA_011037195.1. NCBI lineage: Eukaryota > Metazoa > Arthropoda > Insecta > Hemiptera > Reduviidae > Triatoma > Triatoma infestans. Next base: position 172,316 of record JAAEAF010001155.1, on the reverse strand, counting down.
GGTTACGTTTAGCTCTCACGGGGTTTTAACAAGATCAATACATACCTAACACTATTCCTTCTCATTCTCTCATTCACCAAACGCTCTCTCTCATATTCTCTCTCTTTCTGCTCTTCCACAAAACACTTTCACATTTTATCTGATAATGAAACAATAAAAATTATCATTATTTTCACAAAAAACACTTCCTACCCTTCACAAATGATTATTTAAAATTTCTATCTCATCACGATACCATCATGGTGATGCTCTCTAATCATTGTAGCATACTTCTACTTCTTCCCTCCATAAACAAAAGATAACCTTAATTAACGATCTTTAATTAATTTTAATATTTAATTAAATATATAAATTAAATCAAATTAGATTATTGTAACAACCCAAATTATTATAATTTATATATTTATGTAATTTAAATCATCATTATTGCAATTATTAGAAAGATATTTTCTACGGTTCTTTGTTACAGTGGGACTCGTGGACACAAGAACAAATGAAAAAGGTATGTAACACTTTTCAATATAAAAGATAAAAAATTTTTAAACAATAAAACGAATGCATTAGTAGTGTGAAAATATAATTTAAAAAAAAAAGCGATGCATGAAATAATGACAGGATATAAACTTGAATAAACGAGTTTTTGTGATTCTGTTTTTTTTTTTCACCTAAAATATCTGCAATTGAATTGAACACATAATTTGCACGTTTTTTTTTTGTTTTTTTTACATTATTATTATTATTATTAAGCTATTTAATTATTTTTATCTTTTTAAACATCCATTTTATAGAATATCAGCAAAAATTATTGGTCAGTGCTTCGTGAATGATATCAAAAACATAAAGGGTAAAATGAAAACTCTTAAATGTTTTTTTACATAGTTTTATAATTTAAAACTTACTTATTATAGAGATCGGATTATAATCGAGGGAAATACATCCATCCAGTCAGCTGGTCATTCAAGAATGTGAGTGTGTATAGTTTAAATTTTGTAATTTCGTACGGCAAGAATTAACAGATCACGTCCATCCAAGCATCATCCACTTGCTTTGGTACTTTATTCTAAAAAAATAATATCATAATGTACCTGATTTGCAAAATTTAATTCAGCCATATTTACAGACCAACAAAAAGAAAGAAAAAGGATACCTCTGAACATATACACTTAGTATTTAAATATGGTAAAAAAAAAATTAAATAAAAAATAAATAAATGATGACAAAAACCTACCATAGACCTGAGAGATCATTAATATGAAATATAAAAAAATCTGATATGAAATACTCACACAACTTTCTCTTACTCCAGTTTTCAAAATTTGTAATTGACAAAAATATTATAATAATTATTGTACCAAATTTAATGAAATTGGTAAGGAGATCGTCGAAAACTGAAAAAAAAAAAACTGTTCAGTAAAAGCTCACTTCCGGTTTATTAATTTCCTTGAAACTCGGAATTTTCGCCATCTATTTATTTTTAATTAATTTTGTTTGGATAGTTAGAATTGTAATAGCATTTTAGAGAAAAACATACCCCCTCCCCCATAAAGCACACTTAAATGTCTTTACCAGGAGAAATATTTCAAATAAAAGTTGTAGCTCTTTTTTTGCGTAGTTCACATAACTAGTTTAAATATTTGGAGCCATTTTCCAGAAAATACCAGAAAACTGAAAAATACATTTCAGTAAAAACACATTTCCCATCATCTGATTTTTTTTTCAAACACGGAATTTCAAAAACACATTTAATTCTAATTAATATTATTTGTTATGACAGAATTGTATAGTAAACTAATAAAATAGTACTTTGAGGTTAGGAAAACCTAACCTCACCCCTCCACCAAAAGTACCCTTAAATATATTTTCCCACAGAAAAGTTTTAAATAAAAGTTGTAGATTCTGTGGTGGTTGGTTCCGCAGAGCTGGAAAGCATCAGAGGCATTTTCCATGGTAGCTTGCTTCATTTTGTGGTCATCGACCGGTTTCGGGCGTTCGCCCATCTTCAGGATGCGTTTTTCAGACAGTGTGACAACACAGACTTGTGTAAGACTGAGTCAGTGAGTCAGTGTGTAAAACTGAATTTGCTCTGTGCAAGTCTGTGTTGTCACACTGTCTGAAAAAACGCATCCTGAAGATGGGCGAACGCCCGAAACCGGTCGATGACCACAAAATGAAGCAGGCTACCACGGAAAATGTCTCTGATGAAAAGTTGTAGATTTTGTTATGTGTACAAAATTTTTGTGTGTTTTCTTCAAAGTGTTGATATACAAAGCTTGAAGAAAATTGCAAGAAAATGAAGAAAAAAAGAACATTCAATAGAGTGTTATTTCCGGTTGAGGAATTTTGATAAGTGACATTTTGTCAGATTCCATTGTGATACCTAAGAATATCATGTTTGAACTTTCTACGATTTTTCATTTTTGAGCTATGCTGTTCAAATACACACACACACAAGACCATTTTCTAGAAATCACTTTTTCGGACTAAGGGGGCCTCAAGACTCAGGCGATATCGAAATTTGGTAGGATTACAATATTTCCTCTTACCAGGAAGCAGAGAAAATAAAAATTAGCTTAGCTGAATTAGTTAGAGTAAAAGGAACGGCTATGAAATGAAAGAAAGCTACTGCAACCTAAAGATATATTATGGCTCCTGTGGATATCAGTGAATGTCGTCCGTCCTCTTAATGTGCACAATGTGAGTAAACATTTGTCGGCAAGAGTGAGTGAGTGTGTGGTGAGTTAGGGGAACGTTACACACAAATAGTTGCACAAATCAACTACTACTAGACCCTACGTGCAGTTGTATGTATGGTGTCCATTGAAGGTAACACTATTAAGTAAGACTTGGGATACCCACCAACAGGGACTAGGAAGTTAAATAATTACTTTCATTTTAGCTCATGATCGTAAACTCAATAGAACCGTCTTATAGTTAAACATTTTAGCGAACAAAATCAATTCAAATTAAAAAAAAAAAAAAAAAACGAGCTTTTACAATCTTTCTTAATTTAAATTTTTCTATTACTTTCTCTAAAGATGTCAAGAATCATAAGGGGAAGTATTAAGATTGTGTCAAACATTCGATATCGAGTTTTCATCAGGAATACAGTTTTGAGGTCCCCTGAGTCCGAGATAGTGTTTTCTTTTGTTTTTTTTTTAAGGAAATAATCTATGTGTGTTCACGTGAGTGTGTGTGTGTGTGTGTGTGTGTGTATGTATGTGGAAACAGCACAGCTCAAAAAAGTGTAACATCGCAGAAAGTTCAAACTTGTCATTCCGTTTAGGTATCACAATGGGGATCCGTCAGGAAGTAATCCGTCAAAAATTCCTCAACCGGAAGTGTCACTTTACTGAATGGATTTAGCATTTTTTTTTTTTTTTTTTTTACAATTTTCTTGAAAATGTTTCCAACGATTTGTTTTTTAAACAAGTCTACAACTTTTATTTGAAACAATGCTCTGGAAAAATTCATTAAGGGGGGCGGCTTTTGGTGAAGTTTGGGTGTATGATTTCATTAAATTTAGTACCATT